>JAQFYM010001491.1:0-33119 GCA_034694785.1 Agrenia bidenticulata | reverse complement strand
TACCCGAGTGATAAAGGCAACCATCTAAAATGGAGGTGAACACCCAGTGCCATGGTCCTATTACCTTTAGATAGGCATTGGAGTTCTTCCATTCCTCCATGATTGGAATTATACAGCTCATCGATTTGTTACCTAGAAAAGGAGTTCACCAATAAAAATGCGAGGTTAAACCAGGACTAACTACCTTTGTAGATTGTCAAGGAGTACTTAGCTCTTTGTTATATTCTGCCAATTAGCATTTCGAGGTTCCAAGTACGCTCTGGAAAAGCCCGTTCAGTAATGGTGCACGCAAAAGGAAGAATGAAAAAGTGCACAAAGACACAAGTGACACTATAGGGTGTAGTGTGTTGTTTAGCGAACCAGTTTTCGAGGCGATGCGTTTCTGGAATAAACTTTGAAGGCGAGCATCCCCATTGATAGAAAGGCCTCAAAGTTTATTCCAAAAACGCCAAAAACGGTGTGTACCGAGAGCATCGCGTCGCTATTCCCTATGACTGGAAAAGCACAAAAATTGGGTTCACAGTCCATAGAACGGTGGAAACGCTTCCACTTAGTTACACTCTACACTTTTATCCATCGGTCGCATCGTTAAACGTGTGCACGCATTTCAACCCTTTCTGCAAAATGCGAAATAAAAATAAAATAGGCTTGCCCTGTACAGTTATGAAAAGCCGACCGGTTTGTAATTGCGACACGGGAGCACTTTTTGAAAACTATGCGGTCATACACGCACATGAGCAAAGTTGGCCCATCACTACTGGAAGCGACAAAGTCGTTGCTCACTTGTCGCACTCAAGTTTTGATTATTTGGTACTTGACTAAGAGCGGTAGAAAATCCCGAATGATAATATAAATCCTTTTCGCCGTCGACGGCTACTCGCATTAAGGGTAGTCGTGTAATTCATAGCGCACACAAACTTTTGTTCTGGTTTTTTCAGCACACATGCGAACGGAGCTGCTCAGGAAGTGCATCGCTCTCTTCTGAGAAGAAACAACGCTAAACTATCGGCGCCTTGTCCTCCAACTCTAGAGATGCTATGTGTTATTGACGATTAGTCCATTTTGTTCCGAGAAACAAAATTTCAAAATGGTGGTTGTAGGAGTTGCGAGAAAGCGGTGCTCAAAGACCATCCTTATTGGAAATGAGCATAGCCATTCTTATTACTTTTCGGAAAATGTCGTCGGTGCTAACGAATTTGTGAAGCAACAGTTAGCCAAAGGACCCATCATTGTCTACTCACCACTGGCTGGCAACCCCATCGCAAGCAGAGTAGGAGCGAGAAGAGCTCGTTTAAAATGGCATAGAATACATGGAAGCACATCGGTAGGCGTTAAAACAATAAAATCCTATCGCTTATGTCCATGGCGTTGCGTTAGGTCTTCCCTATCAATGTCAAAGCATAGCTATGACACGGATGACTTATGCACCCACAAGTTTAGCGCTTCCTCATGAAGAGAAGAATGGTCAGTCATGCTTTCTCAGATGGCGCGTTCCAGTTGATTGTTTCTTCAGAAAAGAACAACTGTTGGTTTGCAATGCAGTCCAAGGGAAGTAGCGCGCGTTAGAAGGAGCCCGTTGTGCTGATGACGCATTCTTTCCATGAATACTTTTCTTATTTGGTTTGTGTACTAGGTTAGAATGGCTAGTCGTTACGCACGCGCACCAGGCAGTTAGTGATTGGGTATACTATAAACTCGCATCTTGCTTTTTTTCTTTTGCACACGCAATAGATGGCTTTTTTGAAAAAGTGATAAAGACAATGCTTCCGTAAACGTGTGTCCAATCCAGAGTAATAACGCTCCATAAGTTACGCAAGCCAACTTGTGGAGAGTGCAAAGTCTAGTTGCTGTAGATGGCTAGCGAAAAGGCATTATTTCCTTTTGATTCCTGTTTTTAATAAAAGACTATCGGTAAAAGCATTCAGATGCAATCGCTTAGAAAAGTGCTCCTTTGCGCACGAGCGACTCTGGCGAAAATGCTCATTGTTCAGTTTAAATGCAAGAAGGAAAAGCTTTCGTCGTACGCATTTTTGTTAAGAAATCCGTAGTCAACTTGCATTCCCCAGCAATGAAACAGCGTACAAAGAGGCTTTACAGTAACTCTCCTTTGTTGCATTTCTTGGAAAACCAAAAAATCAAAAAAGGAACCAACCCTTCGTTATCTAGCAAAAGCACCCCAATAACAATCGGCACCGCTTTATAACCCAAAAAAGCATCTTTGGTGCATCCTTGTTTGCTATCACTATTTTGTACGCAATTACGACACCCCTTCTTCAGGAAGAACGATTCAACAATGCTTCCACGAATAATTGACCGAAAAATCTTGAACAGCATGACTTGGCTAAGGCTTGAGAGTTTAAAGTACATAGACCAAACAGGTAAGCTTAGTCGTTTCATATGTTAAGGCATACATATCCCTCTCAAACGATAAGGCAAAGAACGGCAGTGGGAACGTGCAGTACGCTTAACTAAGAAGAGGGGAAAAGTCGATTGTGTGTGCATCTTAGCCACTCTTAAGAGTTTATCCCTGTTCCTGTAGCTGTGTTCTCTATGGGAAAAAGTGTCAATTCCCTTTTGTCTAGAGAGGGATGTGGAAGACGAAATTCTCCTTGTCAAACAGTTCCGGTCGGTGTTTAACAAGAAGAACTGCCAATTATTGTATAGACCAGCTGTCGAGGCCTACACACTGGAATTGCCTGCAGGCCTTGTGGAAGCTGATGAAACAATTGTAGAAGCAGAACTACGAGAGTTGAAAGAAGAATGTGGTTACACTGGCGTAGTTAGTTCCACCCAAAGAGGTTGGGGAAGAGAAGGAGGATGAAAACTTGTACACGTTGGCGCAGTGATATCGCCTCCATTGGTACTCTCCCCTGGACTAACTGATGAAAATATTTGCCTTGTCAACGTTGACGTCGATCTGGATCGCATCGAGAACAAGAATCCTCAACAGAATCTAGACGAAGGTGAATTTTGCACTGTCATAACGGTTAATTATGTCGGGTAGGCAGTTTGGGTCTCATCGCTACTCCCAGGTGCGTAAAAGCATGCTGATAGACCAATTGGAAGCCATTGTCGAAGAAGGGAAAACGCATAACGAACGGATTCATGTATATGCTGGACTATGGATGCTGGCCTACGGCATAAGCCTGACAACGAGCATTTAATAAAAAGGTGGAAACCCCAAAAAAACATGCTAATTGTAAGCCATATAACGAGGTGTTGCACTAAACTTGGCGTATCCTTTTACAACCTTGCTGATAGCATCAAGAAAATCCTTCTCTGTCGCAATCTGCATGGGTGACAATTACTTAAAGTTGCGTCGAAAAGTTGGATACGAACCTTTCGACGCGCTCGAATAGCAAACATGCCTGCTTCTGTGCACACACTCCTGCATTCGGCCCCTGTGGTGTTTGGACACAATCGGGCCAATAATTCATAGCGGATGTTCTTATCCACGCTCATTGATCGCGCATGAATTTTAAAAATGTGTGTTCGCCCCTGGAGAACACGTAAAAAAGCAGTCGCCTTATGCGTCATGGGTACTTCAATGTCGGGGAGTCCAAATTCTACTTTTCTGTCTAATCGGCCAGGTCGTAGAAGTGCAGGATCAAGTATGTCTGGTCGATTGGTGGCCATCAGCACTTTTATGTTCCCGCGGGGATCGAAACCGTCGAGCTACAGTAGCGGACTTATGCACCACCTACTCACCCTACCCACCTCCGAGAGTGTGCGTCATACCTGATTGATTAGCTCAAGCATTGTTCTTTGCACTTCATTGTCCCCACCAGCGCCATCGTACGAGTCGTCCGAACGCGCCCCTGTTGGCATTGTTGTAAGTTTGCCATGTGGTTACAAGCTGTAGGAGGTAGCTTATAAATCAGACAGCAACAGCACCTCCAATTGCGTCGATTTCGTCAAAAAATATCAGGCAAGCCTTTTTTGTTCGTGCCATCTCAAACAATTCCCGCACCATTCGCGCACCTTCGCCAACATATTTTTGCACCAACTCGGACCCAATGACTCGGATAAAGCATGCATCCGTTCTAATGCACTCGCAACTAAAAGAAGGGGATTCCATAATCCATACCGGTTTGCAACAGCTCTCGCACATAATGTCTTTCCAGTCCCAGGCGGACCATAAAGAAGAACGCCTTTAGGTGGTTCAATGCCCAGAGTGATGAATCGCTCTGGCTAAAATGGGCAGAGTATAAAGCAGGACAAAGACAATTGGTAAAAACGTCGCACATGTAATAGCGGAAGCTCAAGCACCTCGCGCAACTTTTCAATCTGCTCCTTGCAACCACCAACGTCATTGTAAGTAATGTCAGGCTTCTCTTCTACTTGCATCATTGTGACGCTCGGGTCGATTTTTGGTGGGAGTGGGATTTGTATTTGATACTTTGTGCGGTCGACACTGCCGTACGTAAGCGTCATTCACAAAAGGGGAAGGCAAACGCGCTCTTCATTACCCTACTCTCATGCCTTCGTCAATATCCGTTGGCGCAACGCGATCGCCCAAGCCCACCACAAACTTGGCAATCTGCTTGACATTGATAATGTATTTCATATTGTCTTCGCCTTCGTCACTGTCGATAATCTTTGTGCAACGCGCAACCTTTTTCTTTTGTAGCCCATAAAACGTTCTGAAAACGTTAAACCTGCAGGGGCTGTTCTTCTTTCATCATTCGCGCGTCAGCAGTCGTGTCCCACAGCGCGGGATGAGCGAGTCCGGTGTCGCTTTCTTTAATGCCTAACTCCCAACTTTTTCGCAACCATAGACGTCGCACTTAATAAAAACCTGTGAGCTCATTGACCTTTTGAAACTGCTTCTCAATCGCCTCTTCAGCCGCCTTGGCAGAACGAGTGTAAGGCCCAACTCCCTAAAGTTTGAAAAGAATCACAAAAAAAAGCTTTTCAAACGAACAATCCCTACATAAGACTTTAGGAGCGCAATATCTTCGTCGTCTAAGGCCTGGAAAGCGTTTTCTTCTCCCTTCTCTCCGACTTTCCGTTGGTCCTTTCCGAGATAGTCAGGCATCTCCGTTTTCTCACCCTCCACCTCTTCTCACCCCTTTTCGCATGGCTCAACTCTGAGTGCGCTTCCATCAACAGTTCGAGTTCTGGCCATTGGATTGTGCTACTAGTCGTAGAAGAGGAAGCCTTTTAAAAGACACTTCGTCCTACAGTAGGAAGCCGTCTTTCCTTATGTGAAACTTTTTTCTCTGCGAAATGCTTTTAATCAAAAGGAGCTGCGGAAGAAAGATTGACAAGTTCCATTGCATCACCAATGGGCAGAGTTTCTACGGCAGCTCTCGTCGCAGGTACACTGCATCGACTCTAGGAATTCAGACAAGTAACAGGATGCGTGCTAGTCTCTTTTCTGCTACACATTCTCCTTGTCTTGGTGTAAGCACTATACTGATGCTAAAAGACGTCGTATTCGAGTGCACTTCAGTTAGCGATGGTCGGCTTTTATAGAGAGTAGGCAGACCAAAAAGTTCAGTCAACCCTTACAGTTCAAGAAATAAAAGGCCTCCACTCAAAGTACACATCAGTACGAAGCCAACACTGTCCTCAAGTCAATAGTAAACTCGTTGGGTTAAGCTAACAACTCTTTCGGGTAGTTGGAGCACTGCTTCTTTTTTCTAGAAAGGAGTGGGAATACGAAAAGGCGTGCACATTAACTTGATGCAACTCTAAGAATCGCTTGCTTTGTCATGCCAAGAGACTGTGCGCAGGTTCTCTCTTCCTTCAAAGCACCGAACGCAGTGTGGATAAATGTTCAAATCCGCATCGGACTTGAACAGCTGGTATTGCGTTCTTCTTTCCAGAAAGTGCTCATTATTTTTTGTTCGAGGAATAACTCACTGCAAAGCTTAAAAAACGCTAAACAAGTTAACGCATCAGTTCGCTTTTTGATAAACTCATCAAACAGCAGTGAGCCTAAGGACTTTATCGGTATAGGAAGCAAACACAAGAAACGTTGAAAGGTACAAACGCTTTGGACACTTTTAGTTTCTTTTCCCCTGTTGATAGCAAAACCGTACACCGGCCTACAAACAAATCGAAATTTAGCTTAAAGGGAATCAATCAATCATGCGAAAGTTGGTGAATGGGAGGCAAGCGAAGCGCATCCTCCCCGAACAGTTTCAAGAGAATTTACCGGAAGGTTTGTGGGATTTATTGGCAGGAACGGCTCATACAGCATCCCATTGGCACGCTCAGGAGCTCAAAGTGGTGAAAAAAATAGCAACAACCAATTCGTAACAAAAAATGCCAATTGACAGTGTCTGTATAGTGTGCGTTCCTTAAGTACCATTCTCTAGGACGTCACGTGCATCAAGTTTCTTTTTTTATATAGACAAGGTCTTTTCTGCGTCCCTGAAACAGGATTCTCACAAAACTGCATTTTTATTGGTGTTGTAGCTGCGAAGCATCCACACTATCACGAATGCGTCGGTGTTCTCCTCACCGGAATCACCCCATCTCGAGTAATCATTTCACAGGGAATAAAAAAACTTGTCTACTCAATGCTCCTCGCCTCACTCAGGAACCAAAAGAATTGGTGCCGCACGCGAACCAGTCTGCCAATGCTATGGCGCTTATACACAAATATCACCGGTTGAGAGAAAGTTCCCTTCTGCTATCGCACTTTTCCTTGCACTTTATGTATGCCAGCCGGAACACGCCTTGTCTTCTCTATGCGCACAGGCGCTACCCGATAGTAGTGTATTCGTTTAGGCAGACACCTATTCAAGAGTATCGATTGGATGGTTGGGATTCATCGGCAAGGTGCAAGTCTGTAATAATGGGCCAATCATTGGTGATTGATGCGGTGCTGTATTCTCTCAAACAGGTAAGGGACCTTTCCTATGGTCTGCCATCTTTTTGTCCACTGCAAGGAAGCATTTATTCGTTGCTCTTTAGTAGATAAAGAATGCGGTTTTGGAGAATCAATACTGTAGACACTAGAGGTCGACCGAGACTCGGTTTCGGCGCCGAACCTGATCATCATTTGGAGAGGTTCGGCATGTGTTCGGTTCGGTCGGCCTCTAGTAGGCACCAAAGGATATAGTAAGAATGGGGGAGTATTGGCATGGTTCTGAAGCACCCTACTGCGAAAAGGAGAGAGAAGAAGAGTAGAGCAAGGTCGTTGCTTCATTGACACCCATGGTTGTCCTTGAGAGATTAACCTATTCGCTTTCTCGGTATTCTCCTTTCAAAATCTCACTCACACTGGATGGAATATGCCCAAGAGTGGGCTGGAATTCTGCCATTGTTGCCTCTTCACTACTTGCAATAGGACCAAAGACATGCCTTTAGAAAAGTAATAGTGAAAATCGCAAACACAAAGGAGGCCTTGCACCTTACAACAATGGCAGCGTTCTTCCCTCCCTTTGAGTCTTGGGTTGTACTGTTGTACAGTAAAAACCGGCTAAGTGCACATCGATCTGGCAGCTGCCTTTCAAGAGACAGCAGCACTTATCCAGGTTTTACTATACACAGAAAAAGGGTATCTTCTCAAAAAACCCCCGCCACCAATGACTACTACTCGACCAAAGCTAACTATCGATCCTACTGGCGTTGTGGTTCCCATCGTGTTTACAGGTTACACCATGCGTAGCGATGCGCACTACTTAGCATAATTATTTATAGGCATGCTCGCCGTTGCCATCATTGTCGGTCTGACAGTCGCGCTGAGGAAGGCATAGAAAGTCTATTAAAAGTCTCAAAAAGCATCATTATTATTAGTGTCATTATTATTGTTGTTGTCTTCATCATCTGTACTGCTTTCATAATCTAAAGAAAGTGCATGGGAATCGCGTTCCACACGGCTGTCCGATGGAGGTTCTCTGTGGCACAGAAACTCAGCTTTAAAACTCAACACTGCTTGCATAATACTTTTTCTGTTTGTTGGTTTTAACTATGCCGACCAGCTTTCTGTTGTTGGTTCGCTTTGCTTGCTTTTCACGAAAAAGTTTTTCTGGTGGTCGTCCTACCCACAAGCTGCCTGAAGGCACAACCTTCTCTTCTTGCCTGCAGACACACTGGTCAGAACGAGTTACAGTCACACGCGTCATGTGGACAACGACCTGAGTGAGCGGTAGTATTCAACCAGTTCCTGCTCCTCTTTCTCTCGCTCTTCAGCCTTCTTTTTTTCCAGTTTTAGTTCTTGCAGTAAATTACAATAAGTACTTTAACAGCAGAGCATGCCTTTTACTTTCGCTCTCTAGAAAGTCAAGTTCGTCTTGGTTAAGACCCCGAAATTGGTTCTCTAACTGGCCGTGTTACAACAATCCCCTCTCTGCTAAAAAACAGACTCAAACTTGCATTATCCTCGTATTCCTGTTGTTTTAACTCGCGTTGTTCTTTTAATCTATCGTAGAGCGTTCTTCCATCGTTTTTGGTTGCTCTAGGAACAGCTAGCAAGGATAAAGCGACATGGTCCTCAGGATTACCGTTCCACTCAAAGTTGCTTTCCTTGCTCTGTCTGCTCGCATGCTGTGCTTCCAATTGTTTGGCAACAACGGGATCATCCACAAAATACTGCTCCGTTCCAGCACTTCGGAAGTTAGCCATACAATCACTGCCCTCCTCTCCTCACACACCTCTTACTGATGTACCCCCCAACGGTAGTAACCAGGGTTGCCTCTATGGGTGAGGGTGGGCTCATTCACAGTCAGTAGGTAATCTTCCGTCACTGTAGTCTAAAAAGTTATGCTGAAGCTCTCGTTATGCAAGAGCAGTTGGCTCTAGGAGTGGTTCATTATACGAGTTATAAAAAGAATCCTTTCTGCAACAGGCCAATAGCGGGATTGTGGATACTGTCCTCCTTCTGGAGCATCCTCCAACATATACTGCTGGGAGAAGGCTTCTTTATGACAACAACGAAGCCGCTCGGTTACGAGCACTCGGGGCTGAGTACGTCAAGGTGTGCTTGTGGGCAAAGTTTCCCGCTCATGAGAGTGCAAAAAGAGTCTTGATTAGACAAACCGTGGAGGCGAGATGACCTTTCATGGACCTGGCCAACTTGTCTGCTATCCCATACTAAACTTGAAGAGGTACCAGGTAGATGCATTGTCGCTGAAACTCCTCCCCAATTCTCCTTGCAGACCAATGTGAGATGGTACGTCAGTCAACTAGAACAAGTTATTATCAACACGTGCAAGAGCTACGGCATTGAAGCACAGCGAACAGAAAACACGGGTGAGTGCGGCTGTAAAAGCAATATCGTGAAAGAAAAAATGAACAAACAAAGACATCTTTTTGCCTGTGGATAGGAGTGTGGGTTGGACGCGATAAGAAAATTGCATCTATCGGAATCGCTGTCCAGCAATGGATCACTACACATGGGTTTGCGCTCAACGTAAACATTGACCACCGACACTGGTAATGACTATCATTACGCTGAGAGAGCACCATTATTAGTATCGTCTAAAGGTTTAGTCACATTGTTGCCTGTGGCTTGAAGGACAAGCGTACAACCTCGTTGAAGGATGAGCTCAGTTTGGCAGGCAGCGATGCGTTCATCGATGTGCCTTCAACGATCCCTGTCATAATGGCAATGTTTGAAACCGTGTTTAACTGCAAAGCCCAATTGGTGTAGTTTGACAATAAAGACCATGTGTTGTGCATTTATTTAGTTGGCTCGCTTTCGCATTTTTCTACGGGCGCGCTTTAATCGTCGTATGCGCTTCTTTCGCCATTTATCCCGCATATTGATTTATTCCTAATCAGAGAAAAGAGCTAAGAACCTTTGAATGAATGAAAAAAATAAAAAGTTTGAAGAAGAAAAGCTCTAAAGCGCATTGTTGATTCCTTTTACAAGAACAAACACTCCAAAAGTCGTTTTTCTTCCGCTTTAAAGTAAAAAAGCATACTAAACAAGACAAAAGCAACAACAACCAACAACTTTGAAGCCCATTTCCCCCCCAACACATGTAACAATTTTAATGTGTAAAACCTTCCATAAATAGCCCCTTTATTATAACCCTCATTGTCTTTTTTTGTTTGTTCGGGTGAAGCTTGTTCAAACCTTTTGTCAATGGTAGAGCCTTGCAGTAGGCCATCAAAAAGGTTCCTTTAAAGAAAAAGAGAAGGGAAAAAATGCTTTTTGTGCGTAACGTTAGCAAAAAGACTGTCGTTTACAAATCCTTGTTAGTTTTGGAATGTTTACCTCATTTCTTGTCAGTTTCCAAAAAACCTGACGTTTGCTTGCAGTGTAGGTGTGAATGCATTACGGTTAGGTATTTGTGTATTGAAAGGAAGACGCCTCGTCTAGAAAGTTGGTGTTGTGCTTTTTCGCATCATGACTGTCTTCCACATTGTGTTTTGGATCGTTCAAACGCTTGTTTCATCTCCCCGTATCCCTACACCATTGGCATGGCCTACTTCTCCAAAGTTATACACCCTTTATACAGCGCTTTAGTGGCCCATTGCTTTGCAATTTTCCGACGGTTCCGATTTTGTAAAAGGGTTCACAGCATGTTGGTCATCATGTGGAACTTGACTGTTTCTTAATGTGTGAATAATGTATTGTACATCTTCTAGAAAGACAAAAGTGCACAGGCATAACAAATTCACCAAATACATGCACTTTTAATCGTCTTCTGTGGCATCGCGTAGCAAAGTAAAACTGATTTTCTACAAGTTTCCTTTTTCCCGAAAAACATTGCGTAAGGAGATGATTTTGTTTCCGATACCCTTTTGAATGCACCTCTCCTAGGCCGGAGAGTCTAAAAGGCTAGCTTATGGTGTTAGTCCATAGTTTCGCACAATTTTAAGGAAACATTGTTAATATTAGGAATCACTTTAAAGGAAAATGGGATCGGCATTTCTTTGTTTCCTTGGGACTGCTTCGTTTTCATCACTTTAAGGAGATAGTTTCCCCCAATTATCCATCATTTCTCCAGAAAGGTGCTTCCCGAATGCGCGTCAGCTTATCCTTCCCTCGTTGTCACATGGACAACATGGTGGTTTCTGAGCTTTGAATCACATATTCCAGAACAAAGTAGCCCATGTCATGAAAAGAGGGTTTCATCGGAATGAACAGTGTAGTTTTTCGCACTCCAAACTCCTTAGTTTCATGCTTTGTTGTTTTTAAGCGCATTGACGTGATGATAATTTATACACAAGAGAGAGTGTAGATGCGCGAAACGTTCTTTGGTATATTAAAACTGCAAGTTTAGTGTATACGAGCGCATGCGATGGGGATTGAGACGTTAAAGATGAGAAGAAAGTTTATGCATTTACTCGCTCACAAAGAAATTATGGGGTTGGCTGTTGACAGTCCATTTTTTAACCAGCGGGATGAGTAACAATTCTGCTTTAGCGTTGTATTTCTCCAAAAAGTAAAAAACAAAAGGCGCGCTTCGGTACAATTTCCCCCTTTTTCGCAAACTTTTAAAACCAGTGAGAAACCTGGACGTTGCGTCTCCATCGGGAAGAAACTTTCGACCGATTTATGTTACACAACAGAAAGACAACGTAAAAACAGTCTTAGAAGTTAGATACCGTTTATTGTGCTACACTGCGGTGAAGAATCCTTGTCATAGAAGCATCCTGTTGGAAGAACAGTAGAGTTCGAGTTATGTAGTTCTTCATAGCAACGAAGAAAGACGATTCGATCTCCGGTTTTGTTAATCTAATGTTGAGATGGGTAAACGATTCAAAAAGTTTAATTTGGATCCATTTAAATTAACTTAATGAACTACTATTCTCCTTGAAACTAAGCAACCAAAGCGATGGAAAAGTCCGTATTCATGTGAAGAACAGAAAAGTATGCTTCCATAGAGGAGACTGAGTGAAAAAAAACGAAAACGTCCTTCTCAAATTGGAATCACATAGCGAAAGAAGGTATAGCAACACTCGATGGAGAAGGAGAAAAGCAATGTTGAGGGAGAGTATTTAAAAGAATGGTGATAACTGCGTATACACGGAGTCGCATTGCTTCATTCAATGGTTACTGAGTCTTGAGTCTTGTTTTTTGGTCACCCCAATGACTATCAACAAATCCCAAAATAGGGACTTCAAAACGTGTCGTTGGCATTTCTTAACCAATTGGATTAGCCTAGCCCACGCGTAACAGGCTCTTCCAACTTTTATCCCCACACGTTAATAGCTTCGACAATGGACAGTTTTGAGAGTAAGAAAGGTTTGGCGAGCGGATAAGAAAAGGACGTGGAAATGGTGAAAGTACAAAGTAAACTGGCATAATAGTCAATTGTTCAGTGAGTGTAAACACTAACTTCTTGGAACTTTGGAGCGTCCTTTTCTTTTGTCACCTTTGGAAGAAACAATAGGGAGTCTCTTCTAGTTCCACTTTTCTAGCTAACAATTGTTCATAGTTTAAGCATAGCACAATAGGTGAGATGGTTTCGGATGGCAACCTATCAGTTCGATCGAGGATAAGAATACTCTTCTTCTGATTTGAAATAAACAACTTGGCGTGTTTACAGACGCGTTCTTCCACTCCAGTGTAGAGAGTACAAGCTAGCTTCCTTTGGAAAACAAAAAAGCGTTCAATTTTGGGGGTACGCAAACTTTGCGTTATTTGCACATAGTCGCAGGTAGGAATAGTTATGGACGTGTTTCTTCTCATAGCTTCTCTAAGACGTTCCCATTGTTTTCAGAACCTTTCATTCTTCTTCTTATGCTTCGGAACTGACAATTTTGTCCGCGATTAAAAAACGGTATAGTCTCTTACGGTTCGCTTTCGGATGCGATAACAGTATAAAGTGACGACGAGAAGAGCATGTTTGGAAGGGTCTCATACCGATGCATGCTATGATGCATCAGTGACTGACTCGTTCGTCAAGGGATCCTTATATGCAACCTTGAAGAACTTTAATTGTTTCCGCTAGTAACAGGAAATGGTACCCCTACGAATTTTCGCGTCTTTTGTAAATTTCGGCGCATCGACAATGCATTCGGCGTACCTGTTTCTTCTAGTCCCCGTCTTTTTACAGTGTTGAAAGTGCGAAAAAATGCAATTTCCGAAAGAAATGGTATTTTTTGTGCATTGATCAAGAATTCGCTATGCGCCTCAGTATAACTCCTTCTTTCCTTTTCTTACCTTCATATTAATTCGTTTATTGATTAAAAGCTTTGCAAGCCATCGCATCCACCCGGCAACCTTCTCAAACATGGAGGAGAACGTAAAGAGAAGCAACCATTGGTACCATAATCGGTCTGGTAATTACAGGGTGGACTGTTTTTCCTCAGGTCAATTACGCAAAAATGCGAAGAGCAATAAACAATTGGCATCAACTCTATTCTCGATTGGTAGTTATAGCAACAAATGTTCTTTTTTGTGCGGCATTTCTAGAAAATTAAAAAACATTAAGCAAACAGTTAGACTTACTCCTCCACCTCATTCATGACGACACTTCAACATGCTTCCATCCAACAACGTCAACTGTTTTGGAAAAAGGGGAAGAAGAGTTCGTTCGGCACCAAAGTTTCCCATCGTTGATAACCCATAAAGCGATGAAAGGCATTCGCAATAATCCACTTTTTGAAAGCATTCTGGGCTTTATTCCAAAAACTGATTCCCAAGTTAAACCTTGATAAAGCAATGCTAGCTTTATTGGCAATTGCAATAATGCGGTTCTACTTTCTCATCCGTAGAACCATCAACTGGAGTCTGGTTTTAGTCAAAGGGACCGCTAAACTGCAGCGTTGATTCTATAAATTAACACTTTGGACCAAAAGGGAAATCCTTACAACTGTTCTGAGCATTCCGACATGCTCACTAGCAATAACGTCAACAAGAATGATTATTGGTTTATTCGGAAGGAAACGTCTTAATGCAATCAATAACAATGTCCATCGTTAATTGTATCAGAATGGTCGGAGGGCCTTAGCTATTCTATAGAACTAGAAGGAGACTAAAGTTACCGACAGTTTTTTTGAACAGAAACCTTTTCGCAGCGTGTTTAATAACACTCCATTGGAATCATTACTGTAGGCCTTTTAATTGCTGCAATAGTGCTGCCTTGGTACAGTTTTATTACTACTTTGGCACTGCATAGAATCACGATCAGCTGTAGTTTTCCCCGTTTCTTCACGCAAAAGCTTTGTGACGAAGAGTGTTCATTTATACCGTTTCTTTCGCATGCTTTTGTCTTTTTATGCCTTTTTCCAGTGTACAACGCTACCAACCCTTGAAAAGAGACTCTTCTGTCTTATTGCATAGACTGTTATCCTTACAAGTAGCCAATGTAAAAAATGATGCCATTGTCATTGATTCTCTTTAAAGCTTTCCTTTTTCAACGCCAATGTGCCGCAACTGTCAAAAACTAACGTCTCCGACATATTATGTGCACTGGAATCAACGTTTCTAGTCACTCTTCTCGAAAACAATCCGTTTCCGGGTGGATGCCAAAAATGCTTCCTCGCTTCTCTTAGTGCATATAAGAAGAAAGAAAACGAAAAAAGTGGCGTACAGCAAGTGCGGTAAAACCAATTTCTCTTTGCAGAAAACCTTTTTAGAAAGAAAACTAGTGCGGAATCGACATGTCTTTCTTTATCTTGAGTAGTGACGCTTTTTCCTTGCACCAGTCAATAAGAATGAGCACCTTAACTCACCCGGAAGAGAATCGCGTCGCTTCAAAATGTCAGATACTATCGAAATCTTTACGACTTATTTTCCTAAGAAATATTATTGGTCTAAACTTGGTAAAAGTCGTTAGTTGGATGGGAAAGGAAAGCTTCTCAATAGGAGGGAAGGCTTTTCAATTCGGTTGTAAAGCTCAAATGAACCAAAGGGCTGAAGGATGGAAGCCAACATTAGCGAATAAACAATAGAAACATTTCGAATGTCAAGTAGTATAAAATTCACAACCACATCTGCTTTTAAACTTAAAAGGCTGCCTTTCATTGTCTCTTAAACAAAAAGTCTCCTTTTTCTAAAGAGAAAGAGTTGACTACAGTCCAACACGCGTTCTAATAGACATTAGCACAAATTCCTCCTCAAAGCAAAAGTTTGATTCGATGGGGTTTGTGTAGATATAAAAGGGTAATTCGTCGTTGGAGAGAAACTAAATTTGTCTGAGAAGTGTGATTTTCCACGTGGAGACTAATGGCGTCGAAAGCAAACAAGAACGTTGAGTCCATCAATTCGCGTCTCGGGTTAGTTATGAAGAGCGGAAAGTATACCATTGGCTACAAGTCCACAATGAAGTCCCTACGCACAGGTTTCTTCCTCTTCTGATTCATTCTTTTTTGTCTTGCTTTCATGGACTATAGCGCCTTTTTAACATGCACACGTGCATTCTAAAGGGATAACTAAATTCATCATTCTCTCTTCCAATTGTCCACCACTGAAAAAGTCCGAGCTGGAATACTACGCCATGATGGCGCAAGCTCAAGTTCATCATTATTCGGGCAATAACATTGAACTGGGTACGGCGTGCGGAAAGTACTTCCGGATATGTGCCCTGGGAATTTCCGACCCGGGCGACTCGGAAATCATTCAGGAGCAGCAGTAAGTACAATAAACAACAGGCTCCTTCTTTCCTGAAAACATGCGCTTTCGCGCATGGATCAAAACCGTCTTCTCACTCTACCATGTGTTACTGGTTCTTGCGAAATTCCCCTACGCAAGAAAGCGAGCTCTTTTCTTTGGGTGCGCTTCCAGTGTCAACGGTAGAGAAAATAGAAATGAAACCATCCAAACTTGTAATGCAATCGCTTGTACTATAAGCGGTCTGCTTTTTGGTGGTTTCGATATCACTCCAAGCTATAGGCTAATAAAGCGTAGTAGTGATAACACACCTTTGGCTGTTCGTAATGTGTGATTGGGATTCGATAACTCTCAATAAACTAATAAATTGCATGCTTCACTCAACTTGCGCTATTGTAGTATCGCCACGCTTATACTTTAAACAATGCTTGCACGTCACCCGTTGTTCAAGTTCTTCCATTTCTCAATCATGTCTTATGGGATCGCCTTTTGGAAGACAACAAAGACACCTATGCAGACTACTTAGCCTGCACTGCCAAAGAAGAGCTGTCGCGTGGAAGGGGAGACACCATTTTTATTACTATTATCATTAAAACTTTTGGAAGCGTTTCGAACCCTTTGCATGCTGCTTGCTGACGCGTAACACGTTGAAACGAACGGTCTTTGAAAGAGGCCTGCACTGCCCCACAGTCACTTTATCACCCACCCCAATGTCGATGAATGCGGGGGAAACATGTGCTGATATATTCTTGTGCCGTTTTTCGTAGCGGTTGTATTTGGAAACATAGTGTAAATAATCGCGGCGGATGGTACATGTGCGCTGCATTTTAAGGGACTATGGCGAAAGAAGGCATGTTATGACAATGTCAGAGAAGATTGCCAAAAAGTTCCATGGTACCATGACTACGCCGGTAAGGATCCGCCCGCGGATAGAAACGTTTCCTGTGAAAGGACACTTTTTGTCAATATAATGGCCTTCGATGGCTTCACGGGGTGCTTTGAAACCAAGACCAACATCCCGCACAAATCGCCCTTTTGCGATTTTGCGCCCTGGTTATGCTACTCATCAATACACTTCCATCCCAAAGAACCCTACAGAGGCATACCTGGAATAAGCTTATGTGCACCAAAAACAGTCTGTTGCTTTTGGAAAGCACGTTCCGTTTGCTCGGCCATCGTTATGCTACTAATAATGGATGCTCTTGGTCAGCATAACGCAAAAACTTGGGAGCAAGGAAAGAAGAAATTTGTAGTGTTATGGGTTAGTTAGGAATGCTTTCAGTCGTGATAGCATCGGCACAATGCCTTACGAAACGAGGAATAACGATCATCATAAGGGTAAGCAACCCAACAACAACAACTAACCAACAAACTTACATAGAAAAGAGGAGTGTATCCTCCACACTACCATTAATTAGGCCTAAATACTCTTCTAATAACCCTCGAGCCATTAACAGGCCTTCGTTTCGAATCGAGTCGCGTGGTATATAACACCAATGGTTAGGACATTGGTCTTTCGATGGGTGTTTCACGAACAGCTGCCGTCGGGTCAAAATGCCGACTTACTGTTGGACTTCCAGTTGGTGCCGTTATGAACTGCGCAGACAATTGCGGGGCAAAGAATCTTTATATCATCGCTGTAAAGAGGACGGGAGCACGTCTCAATAGGCTTCCCGCAGCAGGTATAGTTTGATGGCGTTCAACTACCTCCCTCTTCGCCTTACACTAATGAACCTCTGCGACTGTGTAGGAGTCGGCGATATGGTACTAGCTACTGTCAAGAAGGGAAAACCTGAATTACGGAAAAAAGTGCACAATGCTGTTGTCATTCGTCAGAGAAAAGCCTACCGTCGACGCGATGGTTCCTTTCTGTTTTTTGAAGATAATGCCGGCGTCATTGTGAACAACAAAGGCGAGATGAAAGGTGCGATCATTTTATTAGTGTACATGAACAACGTCCAACACCAATGCATTGGCAGGCTCGGGTATCACTGGTCCTGTGGCAAAGGAATGTGCTGATATATGGCCGCAGATATCGAAATATGCGTCGTCTTTTGCATAATAAACTCATGTTTATTGGTGTGAATTCTTAATAGTTGCGCTTTGCATATTGAGGGAAAAATTGATTGTTGTAGCTGTTGGTAACAAAAAAATGGCTCAATGCGGTGCTATCGCTCTTCTTAATACGGGGTCATACGTTCGCTTCCTATCGTCCATTTCTGGTTCAACGACAGGGATTCCTAGAATCGCATCGGTTCGTTTTTTTTCTCTCGCTTCTCTCAAAAGTCGCTCTAGAGGTGTAAGGATATAAGGAAATGATGCAATCTGGGTTACGAACGTGTTTGCTTACCTTGTCTTAACATGCTGAGGCGCTCTTCCTTCGGTTCTCTTTCCCATCGCCGTTAATGACGTAGGATACGTTAGTCAAACATTACTTTTTCTGGGATGTTTTTTCGGATTTCTTCTTCTTGTCGCCTTCTTCTCTACAGCAAAGTGTTTTTCGGCATCATCGAAAGAGGGGAAAGCAATTATCAGCACACCGCAATGCGCTTCCAATGCGTCGTCGCTTAGCAACAGCATAAGGATCTTCAAGCGCTTTACTTTTGTCGTCTCTTTTCCGTTTTTCCTCACTATAAAACAGGGAATAATGGGCTCAAGGAGAGCAAATGGAACAACGAGCACCAACAGTATCAAGGATTCTTTCTCCGGAACCGCAGTACGTGAAAGCTTTTCGTACCAGGGTCGTACCTCTAAGAAACGTCAGCAATAATCGTACAATAGTGGGAGACTAAGTACTGCTAGCTTCTATAGAACTCTGTCCTAGAAATGACAACAGCCCGATTCGTTTTTCCCAGTCGCGTTGCTCAGCATCTGTCGCACGCTCCTTTCGCACCTGTTCCTGAGCAACTTTTTTTGACTATGTTCATTAGCACTCATGGCAGTGAAGACGCCCTACTTCCTCTGCACCCGTGAAGAGATCAACGTGCGTCTTTCCGGCATTGCCGTTGCCATCTCCCAAATTTGATTGACTTCGTAGTGTTTGCAGACGACTTTCTTGTTCCTAATAATTACACAAAAGCGCTTCCTCCAAGAAAGGTTCCCTGCCTTACGGCTAAGGTAGCTCTTTGCTGAATCTTCTCTGCTTCCTTCCTTGCTTTCTCTTCGTCATCTTTGACCCTTTTGAGATTATCCTTGTTGTAGACATGCCAGCTTTTGTGCCGCAGTATGTTCAGTCCACCTCCGCCGCTGCCCATTGTGGTGGTTCTCTAATTTGCCTTCTAGGAAGACGATTCTTATTGGACAGTGGAAAAGGGAGACACGATTCTTATTGGATAGCGGAAAAGGGAGACACGATTCTTATTGGATAGCGGAAAGGGGAGACTGCCGATTCTTATTGGACAGGGGTAAAGGAATCCCATCCCATCTACCCAATCGATATACTCTTGAAGAAGCAGTTGAACAGTCATAAAGTAGTTGTTTATTGCTAAAGCATACGATGCATTCAGTTCTGCTTCCCTTCAAGACGTAGAATGTCATTTGAGCTGATTCCCTTATAGTATTTCTCAACCAGACGAAAGAAGCGCTTCCGATCAAAATCATATGTGGCAGAGTCGTGTGAGAGTAATAATAGCGCCTGGGTATAGTCAACAGCAAGAAACTCATCTTCAAGAGGTGGAAGAATAGTTCCCGACATGCTCATAAGTAACAGTAGCGTACCTTTTAAGTGAGAGACAATGGCCAGAGCAGTGACTGTTATTGCTCTATAGCCTTGGATAATAAACAAGTCCCACACAATGACAAGTATATCGAAAGGAAGCTTCTCTTGAAAGCAATTGAGGAACCAACGGGAAGAGTAGTCCGAAGGATGAAGGCCCTCTCTTTCCTATCGGGAAAGAGAAATAGCAATACAAGGACGCTTTTCCCAACTCTAGCGATTGTTACCATTTTCTTTGCCACTGCTGGTATGTACTCCTTCAACAAAAGGCAATGCAACTTCCACTCTCTCAAGAGACGTGGAAACCCTAAGCCAAGGAAGGGGATCGATATGCTGGTGGCAACTGTTACGCTCTCACCTTCGGCATAGCATGAAGCGAGATCATACTTGGGATTAACGATGAGTTGATGGAGACCCCAGAAAGCGTCCTGAAAGAAAAAGGAAAAAGTCTTCTTGTCATCTCATCAATTACCTCTTCGTCAAGGTACATAAGCAATATGGCGGCTATCCCCGACATGGACTGCAAGTACCCAGTGACAGGGTTATAGAGTAAATAGCAGCTTAACACAAAGAATAGCATCTTCTGCCTAGGCCGTTTGTGAAAGAACACTATTAAAAATGGGGTTGTTCAGTTACTTCAAGCTGTATCGCTTTTTAAACATGACGTGGTTGCGGTATGTTCTATTGATATCAATATCAATCTGGTGCAAGTCAATGTCGGGTATGTTCAACGAAAGAAGCTTTTCTTTCAGCACCTGCACGAGTGTATACGGGGATGAGCAACAACGTTTACGTTGTAAATATTAGGTAGTCGCACATTGTCGATAGCCAGGAATCTTTTCCAGAACATAGACCTGTATGAATCGGGAATTCCTTTGTACACTCGCTCTAACATCTTGGGCATGTTCATGTTACACGTGTAGAGCAACAATACGTCATCTCAAGGGAAAACAACAACACCAACTCACATGTTTTCCAAGTTTCTCATCACTGGAAACCCAATCCTTTTTTTCAAGCATCTTGTGCCACTTTAATTCCCGCTTCTGTTGCTTCCGGATAAATTGAACTTCCGCCTTATCACTAAAAACCAGACTGTACTGCGCAGAAGCCGCTGCGATCAAACCGATCAAAGTTGAGAGCCTGCTCACTAATAAAGCCGTAACGATCTACCTTGGCATAATCGCTAAAATTGATTTCTTCGCCTTCGTACTTTATTCCTATACAAACTTAACCTTCCCAAGCAACGCTGTGAGGAGGAACAAAAGAAGAAGGACCTGGAACAGTCCCAATGAGATACTTGTTCATAATAAGGCGATTCTTGGCGACTATCGATTGTTTTTCTTCCAAGCTCTTATTGGAAGAGACAGTGACTAACGTCACATTGAGTTCCTTCATGTAGAGATGGTGGTTGGAATGTTCCTTGGTATTACTAGACTCCCATTGTGATAACTGCTCAGCACTCATGGAAACTCGCTAGGAAGACCCTGAATAGCTTTTCTCCTCAACGAGGCGCAAACTTACGATGCTACAGTGTATTTTCTTTCCAGGTCTTAGAGTAAACACGTTTCAGGGGACATGAAAGGAAAAGATTACGTACAGAAGGAGTTTAGTTCGGGTGTAGTTACCTTTCTCGAAAGAGATACGTGTTGGAGTATATGTAAAAGTGCGGATGTTTCTTGACTTGGCCTTTTCGGTACCAGGTAACGAATTGGAACGACTATTTCCTGGTATGTAACCAATAAAACTATCAACTTTGCCATAAAACAAACAAGCGTTTAATTAAGAAATTGGCGTTCGTGCTTCCTCCATTGAGGGACATTAGTGCAGTCAACGTTGGCATCTTCTAGAATGGACTTTCTCTCTCTCCGCTTCGTTGGTACTCGAGGGAGTTGATTCTGGGCTCTGTATTGGTATTGTTCCAGGTGACCATTGTCATTGGTCAACAAGTCCTTATTACTGCAGCTTCTCTTCGCTAGCTGCAGACAATCACAAAATCATGTAATTTTATGATTATTTCCAATTTTTCAGTAAACCGACGGATGCGTGTGCTCTTTGGCAACGATGCAAGCTCCAAACCAACTACCACACTCATCGCGTGGAAAGTGTGCACACCTTTCCATTCCCCTCTGTGATGGGATACATGTTTTGAACCAATCAACGTACCGATAATTGTTCGTGCACGCTGGCTGACATACGAAACAACACGCTAATGTGCCCGAGGAGTGACGAAACGCCCCATCAGGCCACAGCAAATGAAAATTGCTCTATCTGCGAATGAACCACTGAGGCCTTGGAAGAGATAAATCACACATTGGATCTTTATTTTTGCGCAACACCGTTGTACTCAAATTTTATTGCTCGAGAAAATGTGGGACGCAAATGCTACAGCGTCTGCAGATAGCGCGTAAAGCCAACAATGGCTGTGTCGATTTGTGTATCCACCGAAAAATTTTGCGCCGTCTTTATGGCATTTTCCTGCATTGCACGCAGCCGCTTTGCATTCAACAACGGTTCAATCACGCGAACAAGTTCTTGCGCATCATGCGTTGTGTCTACAAGCTTGCAGTTTCTGCGCAAAGTCAAAGTAAACGTAGAACAGTTTTTACTATTATAGAAAACGCACACATCTTGGATGCAGTAATTGTTCGCACCCCCCATCGATGGCATAACAGGCACACATTTTGATGCCATAGCTTCTAATCCCGTTCTTCCGAACGCTAAACAATATCGGTAGAAGAGCACAGAATGCAAAGGAGCGCTCCGCCATTGCTCCCTAATAATATACACCTTGCCATAATGACAAATCCACAAATAGGTCCGAGTGCACTAACAAATCCCGAATCCCATTTCTGTCAAGGATGCCATGCACTATAAAGCGCTTATTCCAATGGCTTTTGAGCGTCGTCAACGACTGTAGTTCAGTCAAATGAAATCCGAACAAGTGGACTTCAATATCCTTCGGATGGCGTATCAATAGTTTGTTAAGCACAGAGAGCGTCAAGTTTGCTGATCGGCGTGGGGTGCGTAGGCGTATCTGTATACAAAAGCGTTCTATAAACACCCCTCCCCACATCGCTGGAGCAATAGAGTAACCATGGATACTATTTTCAACTTTCCCGTGATGCCCGTTTTAAAATCTGCGATAAACCCGTGATGACGAGTATCCCTGCACAACCAAGTGTACCATGGTGAGTACGGATGGTTTGTAAAAGGCGATTGGTGAAGAAAGAAACATTAATTGCGGGTGCTAGTTGAATCATGCGGATTGAGTGATGGGCTTGAACAGTGTCGATCAACCATTTTGTTTTAGCGAACCCTATCTGCCTGCTAATGAGGTCGTACGAGTTAAACGCTTCTTCGTAGTCTTTAGTGTCCTTCACGAACCTTACTGTGTGTTGTTATTGGGTTACTGGGGGATGTTTTCTCATTGTTACCATGGCTCGTAGTCTTGAATGAAATAAGCGGGAATAATGTGCAGATTCTTCTCGGCTACCTCCTTTGTCCATTCCACGGTTCGAAATAGCGTTGCAACAATAAACTGAAACTTTAGTGCACGCATGCTGAGCTCCACTCCACGGTTTGATTCATGAAAAAACGTAAAGATTCCCGCTTCCCAGAGCTCAGGATAGGCCTGTAGAAGCACCTAATGGGGGTGTTGCTATGCGCCAAGATACGTTCTTATAAGATCTCCATAGCTCTGGTGGGGACACTGCAATCTGAACACTGATATTTCGGATGATAAGACCTTTGTATGCGTTTCATTAACGAGCGGAGAAAAACGCATAAATCGGGTTAACCTTTGACAAGATCAAGAATGGATATTATCCCGCCTGCATCAAGCCGTGCTTTAAAGGGAAAAACAAATAGAAAGGACTCAACACGGTCGCGAATGGCATTATCCGCCATGACTTGTGCATACAGCGCGGGCGAGCGCGCCAACACAAAGCAAAGTTCGCTACGAATAATAACCAATTCTTCTGTGGGGAGTCATTGTCATATAAAGTAGTTGATAGGTGTGTTCAGGATCCTTTCTTACCAATGCCTTTCATATAAACAATCGCATTTTTCAAAGGGGCTTTCCACATCCGTTGCAAGGCAACGTTTGCTGCAGCGGACAATTTTGCTCGATAGGCTTGTCCAAAGGATTTTGACTTGTAATGGTGCACATAAGCTTCTGCATACAGTATGCTCTATAAAGGTTTGCCGCGCTATGCTTTACGCGTTGCAATTGCCATTCGGAAGCCGTTCATTTCGAGTTTCAGCTGCATATCTGTTTCTTCGCCATAACCTATAGTGTACATATAGGATAATAAAGCATGGCCACCAAGAAGAAACATTGCACACCGATGGGAAACGCCTTTTCATTGAAAAAACCCACTTTTTTAAAGACAACTCTATCGATCAGCATACAGAATCCGTTCAGAAGCTTTGCTTCTACATAGTTCGGCGCACCGCGCGACTTTGCAATCCTTTTCCACGCATTGGGGAAGAAACGGAAAAACACTGCCATGCACCATCGAAGAGCTTGTGCCATTGTATTGGGTGTCCAACCAGAAGGGAGGATGTTCGGGTTGGCAATGGTAAACTTTGGGATAGACTGGAAGGAACCTTTCGTGCGACGGCTTCAGATAAACATGCAAAGTGCATGGCAATTTCGCAAAAACCTGCGTTTGTAAGTGGCCCGACCATTGCAAAGTTTGGTTGTACAGAACGCTTCACACTCAAAAGTTCTTCGATCGAGTTTTCCGTTACTGAAGATCGCGCAGGGTTTGAACCATCGTTCAATGGCGGATCAATGCATACCTTCGGTGTCACTGTTTAGTAGTACCAAAGCTTCCCACGGGTAGTTATGCTGAAGCGCCATTCTTATTCCTTGGTTAATGCCTCTCGTATAGCCATAACTTCCACCCGACGGAGTTCCTGTAAAGTAATAAACAAAATGGGATTCCCGTCGGCATTGCTTACCTTTCGGTAAGTTGTATAGTAGAATATCGCGAAATCCATTATCGGAAAGTGCGTATTCTCTAGAGAATGAAACTAGGCTGTATTCTTTACGAAAAGAAAGAAAAAATGCCTCAAAAAAGTTTGCGTTTCTTCTTCAGAGTTGTCATTGATGAGCACCAAAAGAATATTTTCCTTTTCGCATAGTTAGCGTTCTTTCAAAAAAAAAAGAAAAAAGGTGCAATTATACGTGCGTTGTCTTTGCGATAGAGTTGAGGCATATCTTGACATAATCTAGCGCATTTCGGATCTGCATAGACTGTAACAAACCGGGCATTACAGGCTAAAGCTTGCCGTAATTACAACTGCTACGGCATTTCGCGGAACCGGTCTATACTTGTACATTGGTGTTCTTCTTGGCTCATTGAGTCCGCTTTTGGTATGAGGTGACAAGAACGCAGGAAGGAAAGTTGTGTTTCGGAAATTGCGCCATGCACACACTGCCCACGGAAATCCGACAATGATCATGACAATCATGACTGGCAAGGAGTATATTTTTTTCTTCTTGCCCTGATAATGGAACAGTGGTACCAATCGCATTCTGAAAATTGCGCTATAAGCACATTAGTTTCTCCTTTAATCAAAAAATATTCTTGTTATTCCTGTAACTCCCACGCACTCCGCCCAATCATCCCCGTTAACTAATGCGGACAATTACAGCGAATGCGACCCTCTTTTCTTCTATCCCATCTCTTCCGAAAACCCAAAACACTCCAACTCGCTGTTAAAAATATGGAAATTCGTTTGCACTCATTCCCCGCTTAGCCGATTTGACTACGGCCGATTGACTAAATAAGGAAGTGTGGTTGTCGGCATACACAACGATGAGGGCATAAACATCGGCGAGGGCATAGCTTAAAGGCATGAAGCGTCATGTTAGTGTACAGCTCCCTCATCCAGAGGTAGTGCGCCTCGTAGAAGGAAAGGAAGGATGCGTTTTTGAGGTGCAGTCACGTTGCAACGTGGCATCAGTCCATACGCTCAGGAAGTCAAAAACAAGGAAATGCCCTGGGAAACTCTCTTCAAGCGAGTGCGGCTCATCGACTTTACATTGGGAAATACGGAAAACAACGAAAAAAATGCGTGCGAAACGTTTCAAACAGTTATGCAAAATTTGTACAGCGCAAAGGAAGAAATTAACATTACTACCGACGTGCTACGCGTCATCTTGGAAGGCAAATACGTTAGACGGGAAAATGACGTTGATTCAAACCTTTGCTTGTTGCGTAAACCGGATTACGGCGTGCGTTATCGAAACAAGAAGCAAGCCTTTGCCGCAGCGAGTATAACATTCAAGGTGGCATAGCAACAGTCAGCGTAGTTGTAAAGTAATGTACAACAGGAAAGCTACGAACAACTGAAAACCATCATCGACACAGACGTGAGCTACCACGGTGAACTACGCAAGTTGTTGAGCGTGTGGAGGTAGTTCCTTTCTCCCATTCCCTTTGAGGTGTGTGGAAGGCGGGTATAGAGTGCGTCTTGAAGGTTCTCGCGCTTTTGTGGACCCTTCTTATCGCACGGCTGGTTCAGAGCACGCTGTCGAGTTCCCATTGGTAGCGTAGTATTATGCCCGACAACTCACACTAACAATAACAGCACTGGGAGAACAACAGAGTGTGTGTGCATCTTCCCTACGAATACCGCATTCTATCGCACTGCCAAGAAAGTTGTTCGGAACAATTGAAGATGGCTCAGCATGCGCTCTATTGCCGCGAGATCTTTGAGCTTCTCCAAAAGTGTGTCCGCACTTTAAAGTAGCGTTTCAGTGGGTTGTTGAAGGGATGTGCGCCATTGTCCATCCATCTCAAGCCACTTTGCTGAACCAAAAGAAATTAGCGTTGATGTTGCGGATGACGCACGATTCTGCATCCGACTGCAAGGCGAACTCTACGTTCAATTCGACGTTGTCGGTGCCGAACCATTTTGTTTGCGTGTGGAGAACACTACCCTATGCTTCCTTCTTCACAAACTATTGCGAAAAAAGCACAAAGACTGCATGACGAAACGTGTTCACCTGCGTTCGCTTTATGTAGCGTCACAACCGTCCGACACCCCGTTTAGCAGTATTTCTTATGCAGAAAACTATCGCTTATTAGAAATTATTCATGCGGTTCCTTACACCATGCAGTCGGATCTGCAAAACTAAAGCTTTATTCTGCAGATAGCGCAACATATGCGCACTCGGTCTAAGATGCAAAATGGACTTTCTTCGATCGGAAATCGATTCTTTCCGTTGCGTATGATTACGCACTGGAAAGCAACAACGTCACCATTAATAACGCAATGTGTTGTTATTCTGAGTCTTACAGAGAGTGGGCAAGACTATGCGAAACGTTTGCGAATGCTATACTTAGTGCTCATCTCTCGTCTTGATAGGCAGCTATGCCTTTGAGATAAGAGGGGAGAGTATAGAATGCACTTCTTCTTCTGAAAGCGCCGTTTCTGTCAAGGAAACAGAAGTCAACAGCTTCTTGCTGTCAAAAATTGCAGGTAAAGAAAAAATACACTTTCGTTGGATGCAACTGCTACTTTGCGACAACAGAGTTACAAATCGCACATATCCAGAAAGTGCTGTACGCAATGGGTGGAAAGTACATTGAGAAGAAGCACACATCCATCGGTTCTCCTGTGCGCTGCACCATGCAAAAAGGACCAATTAACGCCACGTTCATTGCAACGCCCAATGTCATGCAAATGTCAATCACTATCAAAGTAATTATGCGCCTTCCTGATACGATGCAGCACGTCGATTGGTGCAATGTGACTGGTGTTGACACGCGGACAAAGCTCGGATGCCTCTTTCAATGAAGGTCAGAAGCGCTAACTCTCATCAGTCACCATCACGTACAAATTTTCGCAGAAGCATTTGCGTTTATTCCTATAATAAAAGGCCAACTCCACGCGACGCTCAGAGAAAAAGGTGTGGCCATTCCGAGTCTGTCACTTGCTATTCTATAGAATACATCCTTGTTAGCATAACTTTTGTAAAGGAGAACACACATCGATTCCGCTACCAAAGCGTTCCTGAAAATCGTAGCGTATAATCGCCTTTTGCATTTCAATTACGGAAAGGTGCAATCGCTTATTGCGGGGGGTGATCAGCCTTTGAGATTACCAAAGATTTCCGCTTTTGTTACTTTTTACTACGTTGCACACTGTTACGCACTCTCGCTAGCATGTCATCCAACACAAGCGCTATGTGTGACTGCAACAAGGCATTGAGTTTTACAAGCTACCTTTTCTTTTACCCAATGCTTCACACCATATCGATCCGCTCTACGTACATGAATGTTTCGTTCCATTTTTGCCGCATACTGAACTGCAATTGCCTTTACACAAGGCTTCGCGTGTATTCTTTTGGGGTTCTTACTCTGATGACTGCATGCGCAGTTATGGTTTGGGTACCTCAATCGTTTTCTATAAATGCGAAAAGAAATGTCTTTGAGTGTGCTTCTGGGTGTCCATAAAAGCCTTACTGGATACCATCTCGAAAGACACCGCTGCTTTTGTGCGATAAGTTTCGTCTTTTAGTAGTGGATACATATCGTGTCCGATGATGTACCTTTGAGTGCGTCTGCTCTTCACAACTAAGAGAGGAACAGAAACACCTTTATTATTGGAAAAAATGCGAAAATGCAAAATAAAATGCTTCCATTGGTTATTAGTACTGTGCTCGCATAATCGGTCTGTTTATAAAAAGGCGTTTTCTAAACTTTCGGAAATAAAAGTATGCACTTTTTGGAATTCCAACAGTGTCCGAACGGTTGTTGTTCCTAGTCCGATCATCTGCAACGCCAACCTTGTACGTACGCAATTCAATGAGGAGCGGAAGGAAAAGGTAGAAGATCCCTACGCACAAAAACAACTTTCGGCTTAACGTATGCTAATCAACGACAACACATCGTATGCGCGGTAGGCATAAATGGGTGAAAAGGCAATGCGGACAAGTTGCAAACAATGGAAAATGGCACCGAAATGGATGGAATATATAAACGCGAAACCAAAGATTACACAATAAAGTGTCATCGATAGTGCAGACTCATAACACGTACGTGTCTAAAAGACGGATAAACTTACTGCGATTCTGCGCAGTTGTAAGCTTTTCAAGAAAACAAAAGAACGCATTGTTGGCGTTATGGGCACGCCGTCAATTGGAACGTGTGCATAAGAGAAAGGGCGCGCGCTGCTTACAATGCTACTCTACAAAGGAAAACTATGGTGCGCCATTATATCAACCAGTTCCACCTGTCCATCGCACAGTATACCGCCTACATGCGAGAGCGATCGGCTTATATCCCTTCACTATAATCATTAGTTGTCGCTATACCTTCCAGTGATGATGGAATAATGAACAACAACGGAAGGCAGCACAAAGGAACTCCATCGACCGCTGCACAGAAGAAAGCATTCTCTCATTCGAGAATAAAGTGAGTGGACGCGTAGTGTTTCGTCCTTTAATGAGTACAATGTCAATCATCCATAAGATGCTTGCTCTTAAGACGTTCGAGACGTTCTGTAACTTTCTGCCGGTCAAGTACACCAACGCATTGTATAGATCGCACTTGTAAGTCATGTACTGCACATTGGTTACATATCACAAAGTAAACGCATATACCTCGAGCAGCACTCGCACGCTCAATAACTGAGTAGTTGAGATTGCGTGTTATATAACTCTGTTTCCACAAGTCAGTATGCGACGTCTGGAGAGTACAAAGCGCACCTGGTGAAATGGCGAATACTTGGAAAGGTATTGGTGGATGATTGCTTCACTGCCTGGATGGCTATGCACAATTTCCGACAATTCGCTGATCAACTGCACAACCCGACAGTGGCATAAGCGTACTCTACAACAACAGCACACACAAACCTCTGCATAGGCACCTTCATTAGCATGTTTTCCTTTTGTTGCGGCATCAAAACGCGAAAATGTATCTGCAATGACTGAACTGCTATGGTTCTCTTTGTTCTACGTGCGTCAAAGAAAATCAAGTAGAGCAATGTTATAACCAAAACGATGCACCGCACCTTCTCCTTGTTAACGAAATTGCATTCTGGAGACTTTAATTGTATAAACTTGAGCGCATACGCGTAGAGCGTGTCAAACTTACTCATTCCCATCTTTTTCAAGATATTTTCAATATATTCTAACTCCCCCGCACAACTCAGTGAACATTCTCACAGAGAACAAGTCAACAATTCCGCACCAGTGTCGAAGAAGCGTACTG
Source organism: Agrenia bidenticulata (assembly GCA_034694785.1). Classification (NCBI taxonomy): domain Eukaryota; kingdom Metazoa; phylum Arthropoda; class Collembola; order Entomobryomorpha; family Isotomidae; genus Agrenia; species Agrenia bidenticulata. Next base: position 3,709 of record JAQFYM010001491.1, on the reverse strand, counting down.
GAAGAGACACAATTGTTTTCGCAGTGCGAAAGGGTTGATTTTCCTCAATGCTACTGATGGTGAAGAAGAACAAGTCCTACATAGATGTGCGATGCCAATGGAATGAATACCGGTAAACGCTCCGATGCCAGCAGCGCGCAGGATGTGCCGTGAAAAAAGCATGAACAGCTATGTAAACATTCATCCATTCTACCTTCAAAACGAGCTCTTTTTGCGCCCAATAGTCTTCAAAAAACGCTACAACAAACACTTGCGCACACCTTTACTTTCCTTCATAGGCTTACAAAGTTTCCAGATGGACTTGAGCACGAAATGAACATAATTCACCGGTTGGGTGCGGGCGGTTTGCGTCATGAGCTCTAGAAGCGCACTGATAGCGCTATGTAGCGAAGCACGGAATGCGCCACACCACAACAAATGTGTCTTATTGGCTTCTTTCAGCACACACGAAGCGGCATCATTGGCTGTCCTTATACTGGTTTCCGACTATGCATGGAAAGAAGTAAAGCACCGCAAATAAAACGGATTACTGAAGCGTTGCACAAGAAAAAAAGGAGTTCCCGCATAAGCGCTTTAAGATTCGCAGAAGCAAGGCACGCGAAATCGGTGCGATGCTTGATGACAACCAACAGCGTCTCTAAGCCCATGTCCAGAGTTATAATGTGCGGTAAACCATTTACTCTGAACGGTCTGAAGAAATGCGTCATCGCCATTCTACAGAAGGGGCGGATTGTTATACATTACTGAGGCTAACCAAGCAAAGCCAAAACAACAACAAAATGATGCCAAACTTTTGCGAGTTGTAGTGTGAGTGCGCCAATTACACTCTCAGTAGTGATGGCTTTACATTTCTGCAATGGATAAGCAAAAACAATACGCCGGTATGTGTAAAAGAGCAGACACACCACGTCATCATTGACGAGAAGAACGCATAAGCCCTCTAGAGCGGAAAGTACTGTATCGCGATTCGTGTTGCAAAGGTTTTCCATCACAAAGTCGCATGAGAATGCACCTTTCGGAGGAATTGCACACGCGTGTACAGAGAGAGACGTGTAGTAAGGATAGCGATACCATTGCACACATATGCTTGATAGAGACTGTCATCCACATCCATCGCATCAATGCTGTGATAAACACTATCAACTTCCATTGGCTGCTCTATAAGTTGCGGTAGAAAACATCGCAATAGCGTTAAAAGGTAAAAGGGAAACCTTGTTCAAGGCATAGAACTTCCCGTAGCTTTTGAAGGCTTTCTGCAGAAGCATTCTGAAGTTTAAGAAAAAGTTCGTCGCCGGTTGCAGCGTATATCTACAATAAACACGTTTGCCATTGCACTAAACAATCCTAGTAAAAAACCTTGCGAAAGAGCGATGCGCATGCGTTGGTAGTAAACCAATCATCATTACTTAATCCACGAAGAACCGCCTCAGGGTTGTCCATGGAAACGGTTTGCACACCGTAACGATGAACAATATATTCCATTTCCTTGGATAAGACTACTCTTAGCCTACCCCGCACGCATGTATGAGTACCTCATAACAGACACCTCGAATGGTGCTATCCAAAGTCCGATGCGAAAGATGCGCAAAAACCTTATTGGCAGGCAAAAAGTAATAAAAGAGGCGAAGAGCTGTTCTTGCACGCGGCACCGAAGCGCCCAACTATAGGGCATGTCATTGAGTTGGAATCGTATAGTGCATCAAACCTGCACGAGAACCACGTCGAAGAGCATACGCACGTCGCCTTCAGCAAGACTGTGCTCAAGGAAAAGGCATAAAACAGATTCGAGAAGTTCCAGTCCTTTTTCCGCTACGCCCATTTCTAACAGCCACTTAATATAATGCAACAGGACTTCGCCATGCGTCTGTAGCTTGCTCTACGACATCAATACGTTAACGACTACAGTAGCCATCGGTGCGTACCTTGTTGCTCTTGCAAAGCGCAATAAGTGCATCGATGCCTGTGATCCGTCGTTGCCCATCATCACTCAAGAGTTGCGCTAATAGTGACTAGGAATAAAACCGTCGTCGGAATGCTATCGTTGGCCGAAACTAAGAATACGAAACACCTCTTCGAGAAAAATGCGCATGTGCTCCCAAAGCTCTGCAACTTTGGGTGTACACTCCATTGATGGCCTCTCGATGAGCGCAACGAGTGCATTGCGGCCATTTTCTGTGACATTACAACTCCTCATCTTGGTGCGAACCCTTGTCAAGAGGATACGTTGTGTACGCTTCCTTCTCTATGCCTACCGATCCGTTCCCGTAATACTGCAGAGCAAACGGATTAACGGTGGCACTTTACGTCGCACATCATTGTGCTTCTCCTAACGCGACCACAGCGCCCCATTAACCATCATCGTTTCGCATACAGTAGCACATACATCTACACAGACAAGAACGGCATCGGTAATAGATACGGCGCATTCAATCAATAGCGGTGTCGGCTGCTGATGCGAAAGGTAGTTGGTGAGCCACTCGAGAAGTTCACTTCGCAAGCAAGGCAATGGCGATGCGAGTGCTTTGCCTATGTCGTCACCACCTAGTGACATTGGAGCATCTTACTGTACTTGGAAGCGACGGCTACCAAAGAGAATCTCAGGTCCGACGACCGTCGCAACAGACGTTAGGGCAGTCAGTGTTGCTTCGCGTATGCTTGCTTTGTTATCGTTGAGGCAGTTCTGAAAAAAAACATCGTTCACACTGCAAAAGGAAAAACACACATTGTGTTTGCTACCAGTATTGCTGGAAGAAACTTGCGCACATGCTTTGCAAACGCTGGTCCGAGCGCAAGAGCTATAGCGGATGGTGTTAGACAATGTCGAACTTGTTCGCATACCGACCAAAGTTGCCTACGACCGAAAGTGCCGGTGTGATTTGCATTTTGTTCGCATCGCAGAGGCGAGGATACTTGCAAACAAAGTGTTGAAGCATCTCGCTAAGGTCTTTTCTTACCAATGCCTTGGCAAGATCACCAACATTCGCTGCAATGCAGTAATTCGCAGTCGCGAGTATCTTCTGAACCTACACGTCGTACGTAGGCGCATGCATGTTCAAAAGGCAAAGCAATAGAAAAAACTAAAGGAAACCTTTTTCATCGCTTCGTCACGCGTTCTCCAGTCAGCGTCACTCAATGCGTTTACTGTGCGCATCGTAGAATATACAGTTTTGTTGCATAAAGTGGGGTGCACCAATATTCATTCGCTCCAGCTGCGCGCTAATGTCGACGCGATTGTTGCTGTCATTGCTAATTTCAAAAAATACACAGCGTTGTGTACGCAATTACACATCGCGTGGAACCGGCAAAGATTGGCTGACCACCTTATGCGAATGAAAGCAATGAACATGGCGAATGACCTTTTCGAACTCATTCTGCAACATTGCATGGAGCGACGTCTTGAGATCCCCGTAATGAGTCTCAACACCTTTTCCGCCATGAAAGCGGATGAGTCCGCAAAGCCGCACCGCTTCGCTGCGAATGGTCGCATTGGGACTTCCTAAGCATGCCTGGAAATAGCACTAGGGAAACACTGCGACTCGACACGAATAATGATAACAACGCCAGACTTTCGAAAAGGCAATCGCACGCGGAATATCATCATTGCTCAGTCCAAAATGCGTCAATGTGTCATTGAGCCATTGGATGCTTTTGTAAAAGTTGCCTACAACGGATAACAGCCAGATTCGCCTTACCAACACAACAGCACTTT
>JAQFYM010001490.1:0-33149 GCA_034694785.1 Agrenia bidenticulata | reverse complement strand
AACCAATACTCCGCTAGATAACAGGTTGGGGCAATGTGCAACTAAGCATAGAGTACGCGCCAAGGTTCAACGGTGGAGTGTGGACAGACACACATCTCTAGCGAATTCTCTTTACTGATGGATTCTAAATATCACTGGCCATCGGTGCCCGCTATAATGGGCATCGCCTAGAAAAATTATCAGCCACAGGACCCGCCATTTTAGGCATCGCAGAGACGTCATCATGGGGCACTACCTAATTGTATATTTTTATCCTTCAAACATTAACCAATACTCCGCTAGATAACAGGTTGGGGCAATGTGCAACTAAGCATAGAGTACGCGCCAAGGTTCAACGGTGGACAGACACAGTTCTCTAGCGAATTCTCTTTACTGATGCTTAATGTATATTTAAATTGTATTTAAAAGCGTTTGGACTTGTCCTGGCCATCTTCAGACAGACTTTATTCTGTAACTTTTAACCGGCTAGTTTTAGGGCAGCCATTTCTTTGCCCTTCCGACTCTCAAAAAATAAAAGTAATTTTTTAAATTAAAAACTTTTTATGAAGAAATTAAGCATCGAAACTTTAGAGCAATATTTTTTATGCACGCTTTATTACTAACTAGCAAAGAGACATTTTAAAAAGTTAGGTAAATTATTTGGACAGTATCATAGTTTAATGTCTGGCATTCTTGGTCTATTGAAATTGAATCGAATGAGCTTATCACTTTAAAATTCATGTATCAGTTATGGAGAAGTAGAAATTCTAACAGACAGACAATTAAACGAAATTATAAAGAGTAACAATGCATTCATCAAGTTTTACTTTAAACCGTTCAAACGCACATAAAAAATTAGCGCATATTAGTCATGAAGGTCACTTCAATTTTTAATTTTCGATTTGAGTCATTTTGAGTTTCGAAATTGAATTGAAAGAGTTTTCTGCACAACCGGGCCGGTCTCCTTTCTCTATCTTCATTTGATCTTACGCAGAGATCTTACTCCACCTACACTTGTGAAGTACTATTTAAACTATAAATTGAATAAACATTCTTTCCATTCTTGACAAGTTCAAAAAAGATTGAAGTGCCACTGAGGCCAGTAACTTACATATAAAACCAGTACGACCCTGTGGATATGTGGAATCATCTTTACTAACCTAAGAGGAAAGGATAGCACATTTTTGCTTGTAGGGTAAACAGTTGGAAAGGGTTAACTCTTTCTGTCCTCTTGGGTTGAAAGCTATTTGAGCAGGATTGGAGACACGTTATGAAAACATTATATAGTTAGACGGTGTATAAAGTACAACTGATCTTTATGCTCTTCACATGACACTTTCCATCAAACATTCAAAATTTATTTTCTTCGAGTCAACTCAATTGTCAAAAAAATACATTGGAAATTTTAAGAAATACAAGTATTTAAATTGCAATTAATATTGATTTTAAAAAGATTTTCAAAGTCTTATATTCCGACTGGACGGTTAGGTTGTTAGTTTTTGAGCAGCAGGATTAAGTATGGAGCTGTTGTACGAAGTTAAACCGGATTTTGATGGAGCGGAAGACTATGTCATTAGTTCCAAGAGGTTTGTTGTTACAATTAGTTAAAATTTAGGTTTAAAGTAAACCAATAAAGGTTCACTGGGCTGGGTCACTGGGGTCCCAAAAGTGGGAACTGGAGAAGTAGAGATCAAGATATTTAGATAATTGTTTAGAAATCGTCAGTAAATCGATCTGGAAAAATAATTGAACATTTGATTTAAAAGTTTTTTTGTCTTTATCCTTTTTATAGAATGAAACTGACACTAATGCCTCAAAGAAAGCCATTACTGGCCGTCTCAGTTGGAAATCTCATCGCCTTCTCGTCCTATGCGGATTTGAGCTTGAGTCCCAAGAGTAAGAAAGGCCGGGCTTCAAATAACCACTTAAATGGTGGGGGTGGAAACGGTTCCTCGGGAGAGTCGGAGATTGCTGGAGCTCATGTCTATATTGCTGACCTAAACACTCCATGGGAGACATATCTGTATGGGAGTACATGTTAGCGGTCTCGACTGCTTATTTGTTTGATACCACTTCGTTTTAGATAATTTATAATGAATAATGATGATTCTGGTTTGTTGATAGAGTAAAGAATAGCCAATCTCATATAACTCATTTGCAATGGGATCATCCAGGAGTGAAGCTAATTGTTGGGACAGCGGATGGACAAGTTGAGGTTTTCACTATGCAAGATCATTTGCTTAATAAATGGCAGGTTTCGTATGGAGGAACATTTCCTGGAGAGCCTATCGTGGCTTCCTGTTGGCTGGGTCTCCCAAGAAAGGTAGTTGGATTCGAACTATTTTTAAAACTTATTGGAAGCAAGAAAGCAGATAATTTTCAAACATAAACTGGAGTAAATCGAGAAGACATTTCTTGATCTGTAGTATTTAGTATCCTGTTTTCATTTTCAACTTTTATTTTCCTCTAGGTTTCCCTAAATCCTGAAAAGCTGGATAGCATGGTTTACAGCGAAAAATACAGCGTTAGTCTCCTTCCGAGTAGCAGAGGTTTTGGCGGAAAGTCATTGGATGGGTGTGTCATTGTCACGGCTACGGGACTTTTAGGAGCTTTAGTGAGCAACGGTTGTGAAGATCTTTCGAAGCCTATAACCGCCTTAGAAAAGATGGTAGCAGTGAGGAATCAAATTACTTTTGCGGATATGGCTTATTCTAAAGGTATTAGAAGTGTCCTCGATTATTGAAGAAAATATGTACTGATTACAACTTCTGTAATGACTGTAATTGGAATTTTTCAGACGGTGATATTGTAATCGTTACTTGCAACGAAAACTTAAAACAACCTGTACTTGTTAATCGTATCAAAGTTAGCCTCGTGGGATGTGGTAGAGATAAGGCTGAGATCAAAGCTACTGCTTCGCAATCTTTGTTTCTTCCTTTTCTGGCAGGTAATTCAATATTAATATTTAACGAACTTCATAGTAATTGGATTTAAAACAATCTGTCTATAAATGTAAATATTGCGTAGTGCATTGGTCCTTTTTTGACATTATGTTTCAAAAGTTAAACTGTAGACGAAATCTATAGAATCTATAGAATCGTATAACTTTTGGATAACATACTTGATTTTGTTTTATATACAGATCATTCAATCTCCTCTGTCAACTTCATTAGTAAGACGAGTACGGATTCTCTCTTGGTTTCTTTAATTAACCAATCTACAGGCTCTAGTTGGCTCTGTTTATATGAGCTTGTTGTTCAACCTGTTGCATTGAAATCTCGATTTCAGACAAGCAGTAATGAACTCATCAATACTTACGTAAGTGCAGTTTACTCACTAGTACAAATGTTTAAATTTAAAGTACATTGCTCGACGATATATTTCTGATACTACATACATAAACTGCGTTCTGAATGGAAACTTTGAAATCACCAAGTTTCAAAGAATTAATAAGGAGTTATTTAATGTTCGAAAGTCTTACTTTATAATATTGTAATTGTTTCAGAGATGGCAACAAACATCCCAAGTGCAATTTGGTTGTACAATCGCCACAATCTGCACATTATCGTTACAGTTGACTTCTTTAATGAATACATTTGGAGGTGGAAGTGGTTCATCGATGCAGAACTCGTTACAAAACCAAAGTCAACAAACAGCAGCCACAATGACACCCTTGATTGCTGCTTCCCTTTCTAATGGCTGTGTTATATTAGCCCGATGTGATAATCTACAGCAGGCAAGAAAAATCGTTTGATTTTTATCTCACGATTATTTTCGGCTATGACAAGTCCTATTGATAATTGAGGGATGGAAGTGATTCAAGAGTATTATATTGCAAGACATTGAAAATGTCATGGACCATTGCCTTTACTTATTAGGTATCTCTAATGCATTCTTGTATAAGATTGAGAGCGCCACTTTCTTTCGTTTTCTATTTCATTCATCGATGCAGTTGGCAATAAACGGTTTGGGTGGAGTATTGACTGGTATTGAACGTGTGGCAAGGTTGATTAAATTGGTAATGAAAGTGAAATGGATTAGAAAACTTGAGGTAATGTTAATGTTATTGTTACATTATCGCCTGCTCAGATTCCGATTTCACGCTCGTATTTTACTCTAACTTGGAATGCAAGGACGAGGTTTTTGAACTCATCATCTCATCATTATAATGTTTACATGTTTTGATCAAGTTTTATGGGGAAGTGAGGAATAGGTACCAGTAGTTGTTGGTGTAGATGACGTGACAAATTTAGAATGTTTTTTGTTTGTCTTATGAAACGCATATAATTAGCTCATGAGTAAAATAGAATATAATCAAAGAGGCATACATACATTTGGTTGTTTCTATTAATAATGACTGGAATTGTTTGATTTGTTCAGGTGGGCTCGATTAATCCTACCCAGACTACTGGGTCAAATAGTGGCACCAGTAACTCAGGCTTGCCCATAAAACGAGAAAGGGACGAAATGGATTTGAAACCTAATACAACCGGCTGTAGATTTTCAAATTCCAGGGGATCCAGCACATCTGTTGAAAACCAAACGGTATTTGTGTCCATGGGATTTAGTTGGAGTGGTTCTATTCTAGTGGCTTTGGCCTCGAACTCCTTAATAAATGTGTTCAAAATTCATCCGAATATTGATGCTAGTAAGAGTTTCAAATCTGTTTTCACGAGTAAACATCAGTGCATATATTTTAATAATAACTTTAGGTACTGCCACAACTCTAATTGAATTAAGTATGATGGGTGGATTGGATCCTTGGGATGTAATGATGTGTGTAAGATCAAATCTTATTGAAAATATCACGGACAGACTAAGTGAAACTTTTGCAAGGCAGCCGCAAAGTGTCCAAACTCATTATAATGCAAGAATACTGGTCGTTAAAGCTGCTCTGTATAGGTAATTGATTCCCAATAGCAGATCATATTGCAAGAGCTAACGCAGTAAATTTTCCCAAATTATTTCAGATTGGCTTCAGGTGGAACTGCAAGAATTAACGACCAACAAACTCTGTTGACTTTGTACATGGTTTCTGGAGCTTTAAAAGCTCTACTTAGGCCAAGTGACCTTTCATCTCATGACAAAGGACCTGCTGAATCTTTATCAAGTATGAGTAGAAACAAAATTATCAAATTAGGCATCATTTGTAAATAATTGAGTCATGATACAAATTTATTATCTTAAGGTTTGCTGGGGTCAAAGGGAGAAGCTTTGTCCGATGTAGACAAAGTCTTGGTTCACGTTGTTGCTAAAGAGTACACCGTTGAACCTTCAACTCTGCAGTCATTACAACAGTTTTTGCAATGGTGTGCTGACTTGGCCCTCAAGCTGTTGGCCACATTGCCCGACCTCAGACACTCGAGAGCCCCTGGGGTAAGTTTATGCTATATTAAATTACTATAGATCCATCTTGCATCTATTGGTATTACTTTATTACCTACGCTAAGAATTTATATGTTATTGGATTGCGACTCATGAAGTGGAACTGAAATGAATTTATCGGTTGATTAGACGCGCTATTTACTATTTAACAGTGGGAAGTATGCAGGGACTCTAAAGCTGTAGGAACTCTACGAGAACTCATCGTTCTAATGCGAATCTGGGGCTTGATTAATTCCTCTTGTTTACCGTCGTTCCGAAAAACTTCAGAGAATCTTGATGTTTTACCTTTACTCTTTCGACTACTGACGAGACTCTCCGTTGCTCCACACGACCCGGATGAATCTCTAATGGGTATGAACCTTTGAACTATTTCCCAGCTTGTTTTGCTTAATTTAGCGAATTTGAAAATGGCATAGACAGCTTGAGATAGTATATTCTCAAAATAAAGCAAATTCTACAAATATTAGACTCGTGAAGATTTTTTTCACTAGCTGCCGTCATAAATTCTAGTGACGTTTTTTTATCTGACGATTTTGACCAAACCAAATAAAACAGTAGAACATTAATAGACTGAAGTCATTACTCACCGTTTCGTTTCACAGTCAACAGTAGGGGAACGAATTTCATGCCGAAGACAAAAGTACTTCCTCAGAAATCTTCTTTTGCCCTACCATGAGCATTTGCTTTCAATCAGAGATTGAAATTACGGTTGAAGACCATTTTCATGCTTAAATTTGAACGAAATCTGCCTCTCTGTACTGTCAACCGTAGTGATATGTATTAATATTTATTTAAAGTCTTAAGGAGAAGATTGCGGTTGGGTATATGAAAAAATTAAATTGGATGGAAGAATCGTAATAAAAAAAGAGGAGCTTGAGGATACCTAATCCTATTAATCTCAATATTTACGATCCTCGTGTTACGTGAATAAATATTTCCAAAAGATTGAACAACCACGCTAAATAACTTATACAGACAGAGTTTTTTTTATCTTGGTTGACATATTTGTTCAGTCTTGTCAACATTATGCGGTTTGCGGACAATACATTGATCTCATTAGTTTTTTATGTTCAGGAAATGATTCATTTTTCAATCCATTAGGAAACTGCTTATATATAACATTCAGTCGATATTTGTAACGAGTTTTTCTTCACAACTTGGAACCTTTTATAACATTGAACTTCCTTTTTTTAAATTGACTTGAGGTGGTTGAGATGGGTATGAACATAAAGATTTGAAGTACGGAAGGAACTGGTAACATCGTTGTTTACATTGAGGGGATAGAAATTTTTAAAATTTCTTATGCATGCCGATTTCCGTATTCAAATTGTAAGGAATAAATTGAGGATGAAACAAGAAACTCTTATCCAAAAGTGTCATTAATAGATTTAGAAAATGGACCCAACCGCTCAAGTCAACTATCACAAAGGGATAAAAATGATACATATTTTATGCCTGCAATCGTCTTCCTTCCCTATATTGAGAGACATTAAAATATCCAAGTGCTTACTATTATGTCCATGTCCCACGGAGATCATCTGCCTCTAACTTTTATTACGTGACACATTTGTGATAACACTCATTTTCCGTTTTTTATTCCCTTGTCTTCTTGCTTGAGAGTTGAAAGGTTGCCAGGAGAGAAGAGATGTTTCGTATTACATTACACACATTACTCGGTCGAGATTTGACTCTAAATGGCTCGGGTTTATCATTTTATATGAGCTGTGAAATTATTATGAATCACGCTGATTACGTGCTAAATTCAAGAATATTATCAGTGACGAATGAGAAGAAAAAATATTCTTTCATGGGCTTACCGGTTAAAAAATCAGTCCGAGACAATACGCTTAGAAACGAGAGTTAATGACGAATTTAGTGCAGATATGTAATATGTAATAGTTAATTCCGTAGTTGTCTGATATGCTAAATAGTATGTGTATTTGTCAAAGATACGGTTTTGGAGTTTTATGTAATTCGGGATAATCTTGAATGACGACAATATTTGATTTTCTAAAAATAATGGAGGCAGTGCCTGTTGTCATCAAATATTGAGGGTGTACATAGTGGCCTTTATAGTGTGTGACAAACTGACAACAGAAGGAAAAAGTTCATTCATTCTGTAGATTTTGGTATTTTGGATTTAGCTTGGCTTATGTATTCGTTTGGGTGACTTAAGTCAAATGTAATAAATAAGTATTTAATATGCCCATTAATATAATAGTGTTAGATTGGAAGTTTAGAAATGGATGATGATTCGGAAATTGTGGTTGACTAAAATGTATGGTACGTTATCAATTTCCTGTGGCTTTGACATTAGGGATAGGGAATCAAGTACCAATATCTAGTTTTATGTACTAAGAAATTGGAGAAATTCGGCCAGCTCAACTCGAAACTGTCTGTAAGTGTTAGCATAGTCTGATTTTTTTAGTTCATGGATTCTAGTTTAAGTAGTTGGACAAGAACTAAAAGCCCAAAGGAATATTGTAAAATAGTGAATAGAGCCCTTTAGATATTTCAAGAAAAAAGGAATCAGAAAATATTCCCCATTGCACTCACAAATCCATTCTCCATCATCATAACTTTAAGGGTCGATTTTGGGCTACCTGCCCCACATCACGCGTACATATTTAAGGATATTAATGTAACTTGGCCTATCTTAAGGGCTTCTTTAAAGACATTGGGTTTGGTTTGAAAAAAAACTTTTTCATGTATAGACTTGCAACTCAAGATTAGGCAAGATGCTGTATTTGTGTAAGATAAAAGTAAAGGACGGTTACACCCAAGCAACCCAGTGCAGGACCCTTTTGTTAATCATTCTCAACTTGTGTACGTAGAGTTTACAAAAATTCAAATATAAATACCCTAGTCACTATATAGTGGCTAACAATGAGTGTGTAGTGTGGATTTGTGTCTTCTCAAACATGTTAGCACGCCCCTTCCCTCGTACAATATAGTATTTACAGACTTGTACTGGATATAATTTCTCCAGCCAAGCGATACGTTCTGCATTTATGCTCAAAAATATGTATTAATAAGTCTAGCTTATGAACTTGTGGGTACATTTCACTGCCTTGCATTGTGTCTTTAAAGTACATCGTAACTACTGAGAGATTTCCAGTGTTTGTTTGGACATCATCGGAATTGATTTGTCCGTGGATAAGAGTTATGTGGGCCTCTGATCTTGTTGGTTGTTAAGTTATAGTACGGATGCCTCATTGTCTGTCTGAATTTTGACTCGGTGACAAGTGTGGCCTTCGGTGGTGGGGATTTTCGATTACCATTAAGTAGAAAATCAGCTTTGTTTAAGTCCATCGGGTTTTCGAGTGAACCTTATAACCTTGCTGGGTAGAAGATCAAAGTGTAGGTACTCTCAAGAATTGAGTACTGACGAAGACTGTTGACAGAATTTTGAAAGATTGAAGGCTCTGAATTTTCCTGTTTTGAAATTTATACAATATTACAGTCAAGAGAGGAACCGTGGGTGAATTGTATAAAGATAGACTTAAAAGCACAAGGGTACACATTTTCTACCCGTTATCCGTTTGATCTCGTGAAGATCGCAATACATAGAAGATGGGATCGAGCCCGAGTAAGAGTTACAAGGAGGACCCGGATGCTCATTATTCCCGGAACCACTTGGCAAGGCCTCGTGAGTAACAGTTTTCGATTTTAAGTCAAATGGCATATTTTCTCAGATGATGTAGTTACATTTATACGATGTGTCACAAAGTCTTCGAAGAAATTAAGGCTCATTCACTGTAGTTGAAGGTTTGGTTTGTCATATGATTTTTTGTGAGCTTGTTGAATTTTAGTTGATTAGAGTGTATTCTGAAAGCGAAGAGTTTGATAGTATGGCTTGTATTGACTGTCACAGATTCACGGAGGGGCTTTTGTTGCACTCAACAAAAATCTCTGAAATGACTTTGAATTTAGAGGAAGTTTAGATGAGATGAGATTGATAACCTTAATATTTTATGTAGGTTTGTATTTCAAGTTTAGTAGTTTGTGACTGTACGTGTATCTACTTCGTCTTATTGAGTTGCAATATTCATGTAAAACATTTTGAATTCGATATACCTATCATACTATCCGATCTGGGTCTATTGACTATGAGTAAACGAAACGAAGGCTTTGTGACAGCTACTCTGGTTGAATGCAAGTTAGAATTATTCTAAATTATTCATTCCCATCTCCCATCATTTTTAGATGAGAACTCCCTTAGTGGAATAAATCCGCGCCTTCAGGAAAAGAAGTATTATAAAAATGATGGGGCATACATGTGGATGTACTGTGCCGTTGCACTTGGGGCTGTAATACTCATCCTCCTCATCCTTGGAATCTATCTCGATCACCGAAAGAAAAGTAAGAAGCGGCGTGAGAAACAGAACGCGGATAAGGAGGCTACAATCATAAAAAAGAAAAAGGAAAAATCCGCAAGCCTCTACCCAGACATTGATAAGCAGTCTTCAGAATTCTTGAACTCCTTCCCCACGACCACAGAAGAGATTCAGCCGAAAGCAGATGCACCCCCAAGGGTTTCGGGTTATGAAAAATTAAGTGAGCCCAATGAATACGGAACATCCGGACCGTCAGGAGGTGGTGGACTTGGAAGTTTTAACGTACACCATCAGCAACCACCTCAGCAGAACTTGTCGTCATCGGAAAATAATTTGCAATCCAACTCTACAAACCCATCCAATTCATCCTCAAATGCGAACTTGTCTCATCCCAGACGAAATCTCTCTAGACAAGAGTCCGATTTCCCCTTTGACGAATTCAACATGCCGGCGGAGGACAGGGAGCCGATTAGAACAAGAGTCCCGCAGTTACAGTCTTACAAAAATTACTTGGTTATCGCACCCCAAGATAGCTTTGTTGAAGAGGAGAGTGATGATGATGAGTTTGGAAATAACCAGAAAACATTGCCTAGAAGAAGTCCATTCTATACTGATCCTCCTAAATAAACCTAAGGAAAACATGGAGATTTTTTTCTCGAGATTTTCAACCTTCTTTTGGTTTAGGCTGTTTTGAATATTTGAGACAATACAAAATGAGTAATTCTCCCCACATTTAATGATGTTTTATAAATGATCTGTTTTTAGAAATTTTTGAAAGGTACGACATACGACGGATTGAAAAATCCTTTCCTTGCGTTTATTTATACTTTTGAACTTTTGACGTAGATTTAATAACCTATATTGACTAGATTAGCATTTTGTATACTTATTTATCGCTGGTTTGCACATAATTTTGAAACGTTGAAATTGATATGTTTATTTTAATGGTGGTTGCATTGTAGATTTTGCTGGCTTATCATTTTTCAGTAATTATTTGTCTTGTGTATTTCGTCACATCCGCTCGTTCTATTAACATTTGTTTGGATGTTAAAATTTGTATTTGTTGATCGTGTATATAGTTCGTGTATCGATACGTTTCTCTATGCATGGGGTATCAACCCTCAATTTTTATTTATTTTTATCCTGAGTAGACTTTTGCTCTGCAAGATGATTTGGAAACATAGGCTAATAGTGTACTTGTGACTTGTGTGCTATAGGATAGATAGGAAACTTGAGTAGATCATATTGCAGTTAAGTGGAATGTTTTTATTCATCTTAATGTGCAAATTCCATTGAAGAGAAATTTGGCCAAGTCCAAGTACAATAGTGTGTATTGATATTGATAGAGAATCATTTCTACTGCTTCAGTGAGTACAGCTCTCACGAGCGTGGTAATGGTGGTGGAATAGTTTTATTCCGATTATCATTATGAAGATAAATCTATTGTATTATGGCATTGGCAGTTGAATACTTAAATGTTGAATGGAGAGAGATTTATTTGCACGTGGCCAGTAATCGGCGACAATAAATGAGCTTGTTATGACTAAGCCTAAACTTTTACCGATGAAGATGACCGAGGAGTTTTCTTGAATTTCTTAATCGAGGTAATTATTCATTATGCTGAAGTGTAATTTAACCCCTTCTTCCTCTTTGCCCTTCTGTTGCCAGTGGTGGCGATTGAGCTAGGGAGAAGTCTAAGATTTCAAACGTGTCCCAATTTATTTTGGAATCAATTTGGATTCGAAGGATCTGGTATCTGTTTGCGTATCATAATACATAATATACTGCAATTTTAGATTAGGTGGAGTTGGATGGATTTCTGAATTTA
Organism: Agrenia bidenticulata; assembly: GCA_034694785.1. NCBI lineage: Eukaryota > Metazoa > Arthropoda > Collembola > Entomobryomorpha > Isotomidae > Agrenia > Agrenia bidenticulata. The sequence continues at coordinate 21,620 of JAQFYM010001490.1, read as the reverse complement.
TTTGTAGTAACATCAACGTGGTTAATTAGTATCAAATTGTCATCATAGGAAATTTTGAACGTGCCGTCCTTTGTTACGCTTTCTTGGAAAGTAGTTGTCAGTTGTAAAGCTAAATTTTAGGATGGAGTACTTTTCCATACGTATGTTCGTAGGTGATAGACGATGATGTAACTGAAACCAATCAAACAACGACTAGGGTATACATAGACACTATATGGCAAAGGTAAAACCAATATGTGGTGAAAGTTACTCAACAAATTTTGCTAATTGATTGATTTCTCAATTAAACGATGGAGAGGCTAGACTTAATCAATTGAGGCGGGTTGTAGGGAAGGGATATGAGAATTCGCTAGAAATTGAAATCGGATTCGAACCTGAGGGCCTTCATATGGAGTTACATCTTGATTAGTTGTAATTTAGGTTAGTTTTTGTAAGATAATTTAATTAATAGAGTGGGTTTCATTGGTCGCTATATGAGAATCGATGACTTCATTTACGTTTGTTTTGAAAGTGTTGTTCTTGTCCATGGAAGTAAGTAAGCAAATATACCTTAATAGAAACCTAGTTTGGATGACGCTTGTATTTTCGATTCCAACATTGATGAATGAAATGAAGCAGTACAGATAGTAGGAAATACTAATTGCAAACAGGAAGTACAGACTACAAGTTCGGGAAACCTCTGATCTTTTGCTAGGGTTTCTTCAGCTGAACATTTTAGGATTTAATAACGGGAATGGATCTGATAAAATTAGAAATTCAGTTTTGAGTTTAATAAAATATTAGATTAGCACTTCCTCAGCCCGAATAGAATTGTGAATGTTAGTGCTTGTCAGACCCGGAATTCTACATTCTAAAGCTTTTGCATTAGCTAATTATTAAGCTAAACTGTATGATGAAGTTTTTTTTGATAACTTATTTAAATTACCTAAGACGAATGCTGTTTACTACCAAGTGAAGTGCAAATTCCAACTTATAATGCCTACAGCCCTAGCAAAAGTCTTGGAGTTGCTTCCAGTGTCATATTTTCCAGGGGTAGTCCGCATCAGGTAAGGAAGGAGGGTTTTTTGATCTTTTACAAATCCTTGGGTAGCCAGAATTTGAGATGCTAACTTGATTTAAATTGTCTGGGGAATGCATGGAAATCGTTCTATTCACAGACGGAAATTATGTTTACAAACTTAGACCTTTGATCTGGTGAATCCATCCGTCAATACAATTCAATAACTCTACAAATCAAACATATCGAGACCGGTGACCCTACCACACTTCCTTTGGGGTACTGATTTGATCCAAACAGTACCTTTCAGAGCTCATCGACCTTAAAGCTACACTTTATTAATTCAACGAAGCATTCAAACTTGATATAGCATTATAGAATTCAAAATTTCCTCATTTCGTATGAAAACATGCGTTTCTTTCGAATGTCTAAATATATCTGAGTATTTTATTGATATTATTATGCGTCCTGGGTACTTATTTAGAAAGGATGCTAAGTGGGCGGTTGTTCGAATTAATGGAATTAATTCCATGAAATACAGTATTTCTTTTTATTGTCAAGCCATATTCGAAATTATTGAAAAGCTATAGCAGGTTCAAATTTAAATTAAATTAAATGTAAATTCAGACCGCTTAAGTACACACTTTGGTGGATTTAGCTTTTAAGAGAAACTCAAGGAGTGGATTTCAATACAAATGCTTACTCCAGGACTCAGGATAGCTATTATCTAAACACGTACTAATATTTGTGCTTTCTCCAACTTTCAGTTTCAATACGGAGTGAACCCGGTGAAATGGTGGGTAGGTGTTGAAAGCCACGGTAATTGGATGGATGGATTGAGACTCCTTTGGCTGGGAAAGAATCCTGCAGGTGTCAAAGTTTGCAACAGGTACGTCAAGGTTTATATAATTTTAAGTATACACAGTCTCTGAACTAGGAAGTACAAGGTATGGCCGATTACGAAGTTATAAAACCCTTGTAACTCTAGCCTCTCGGTTACGCAGAACAATTTCAGAGTTCTATTCTCTTGAACTTGTTTCTTTGTCATGTATCTGTAAAAGGATTTTATTTGGCCCTTGTTTCAAGTGCTGTTTGAAACTAGATGTCATTTATTTTGTAATGAATTTGCACTATTTCGTTTTAGGTCAGGCAATCAAAACCTAATTAAAATAAAGCATTGACCCTATTAAAGTTAATTGTACCTAATTTTAGCCGCTACTGATGACGAGGGTTGGATTTTTTTTTTTAATATTTAATGAGTTGTTTAATTATTTTTTACGCAGATGCGGCTGTAGCACTTTGACTCAACTTCCAGCAAGATCTGCTGCAAATAAAGCATGGGATCAACGCTGGCTGAGGTCATGTCCTTGCAGTGGCCACTGGAAAATTCCATCATATCTTCCCCAGCCGAAAGTCGTGGATACGGATCCATTCCTGAATTTTTAATGCAATCGGTTTATATTTTGGTATACAGTAGTAACTCGTTATTCGTGTATGGAATGTATACTATATGAGGCACTACAGGTATTTATTTGTGTCAGAGGATAAAGATCCATATGATGATGATAAAAGGAGGGACGATGCATCTGGAATTTGAAATCTGATTTTTGGCAGCTCAGAAAATGTCTTGGGATATTATCTCTTTCCTTGCATATGTGTTCTTTGTGGATGTATTTTAGAAGATGGGGTAGTTTAGTGCTTTAGGGTGTTGAAGCCATTTGTCTATATTATGTGAATATGAGATCCCCGGGATGTGATTTTCTCGGGCAGAGTGTAAGTCCAAATGTAAATTTGCTGTGTACTTAGTATGATCCAAGGCATAAGGAATAATTTGCTTGCATCGTAGGTACTCGTATTTACTCTGCTCTGTATGTATGCAGGAAACAGAAATTGTGAATGTTGATCATGTAAAGTAATCATGTGGATTATTTACGAATATTTTAAATCTTCAAATGAATAAAACAGTATTGCCTCCTGACCTCTGAAACTGTCGGTTTATGTTCCTTCAACTATCTAATTCAACACTTATCACCTACAGTTAAAGAGATGACGTCAACCGTTATTATGATAAACTAAAGAAAGACTTAAGAAGTCTTAAATTATCTCCTTTGTTTTTCCGAAATTCTTATTTCTTCCTAAAAAATTCTTAATCCCACAAGTCCTATCTACTCATGTCACCCACGCAGAGGGCTGTATTCTCAAGACTGATGATACAGATGTAATTCCTACAACTTTCAAAAGACAAAGACTATGTATTTTAGGAATACCTTGTTTGTTTAAAATTATAACTCACTCTTTGGGAGGAAAAAGGTTTTAGATTTTAGACTATAAAGTTTGTGACCAAGAATTTCTTCATAAATTAGTCTTTCCCCTCCAAGGCAGGGATAGTTAATGGATAAAACCGGAGGTACGCGGTAAGTTAATGGATAAAAAGGAATTCTGAGATTTGGACTGTTTCTGAATCTAACCTCAAGCTTAAAATGCCACTGTCTTTTGAATTCCTTGGAGTATCTTTGTAGCAGCAGTACATTATTATGTGAGTGGGAAAAGTTTTTTCATTCAGAGAGTTTAAGCAAGAAGGTAAACTTTCAAGAATTGAAGAATAATAATGAAGAGAGAGGTGAATGGAATGAAGAATAGAAAAGTGGGGAATGAGAAAGATGAGATTGGATTTAAGAAGTGAGTCGGGTAACTTGAACAAGGCCTTTTTGCTAGTTTAGTTTAATAAGTTTTATAACATATTTTTTTGGTCGTGCTATGATTAGCATGAACATTGAGCAGTTAGAGATTAGGACGTGATGAGCTTCTGCAGTGTGGAAGATGACGGTTATGAATGAAATTAAACTTTTTTCAATAGAATGGAAACGAAATTTTTTTACAGCCTTCCGAGATTGTGTACAGCCGTAAACAAACGTACGTGTATTTTGGCATCTCTACTATCTCAACGAGTTTGTTACAGTTGAACAAAAATTATGGTGCTGAATTGGGGGGAAAACATGTTTTTTATTTCAATCAAAAAGACCACCTGACCACAAGACAGAAGACATGATGAAAGGAATGAGGATAGCGATGACTTAATTTCCAATTTGTAAAGAAGGTTTCCTAATTCCTATCCAAGCTCTACTGACAACTAAAGAGTTGAACCGCAAAGATAGAAACACCAATTGAGTAATTTGCTAAGCTCTCTCACCTCAACATCCAATTAGCCCCCCTCATTCACTTGACTCTCATCTCATTGATGTTCGCTCAGAATAGTCAGAATTATGAAGGATCAAGTAGCAAATAAAGCACCGGAACCCGGAACACATCAAGAGGTGATGTGACTCTGAATCTTTGAAACCGTAGGTTATTTTTGTACTATCAAATGGCTTGTATATTTCAATGCTCCAATCTGAAATTGAAATTCATAAGTGCTTCCATTTCTCTTCGCTTGGAATTGGACTAGGTATGATCAGTAGGCAGCTTATATATCACTTTGTATAGATTTCATAGTTGAATGGAGCGTAATTGCATTGAAGATGATAAAGGTTAAGTTGTGGTAGTGAATTTTCAATGATAAAGTTGCAAAATCTGCGAATAAGGGAAAGTATCGTCGGGATATTATTGGATTCAATTAAAATGTTGATTTCAGATAGTAATTTGTTTTTGAAGATTTTAAATCCCTGTGACACATGACATGAGGAGTTCTCATTTTTTGAGTAAAAGTAAAGTTGGATTTAAGTCTCTCAGAGTGGAATACGGTTTACTCCTGTTTTCATTTCTGTTATTTGACGTGGTACTACTTACTACACGGTACAGATAGTAAGTACCACAGGCTGAGGGTTGAAACTTGTCAAGAAGCTTATGTTTGATCTGCTTGCTACGTTGTCTAAAAATACAAAGCAATAAGGATGGATCTAGGGGGAACTAGTATGGAAAGAAACATTAATGGTGGCACTAGTAACGTCGAACTGTAAATTGAATTGAATTAGAGGTTCAAGAGTAATTTTTGGAACCACATTAAATATTGGTAACGTGAGTCACTAACAGTAGGAGCTAGTAAATAAAATTAAGATTAAACTTTTAAAATATTTAACTAGTTTATTAGTGACAATGATAGTTATAGTTTATTCGTTTACCATTTCCAGAACAGTTGATTATTTCACAGACTGGTCAGCTCCCACGCTCACGGTTTGGTCACATAATTGTCATCGTTTTTTTAAGTTTCACGTTTAAGGAAACACTGTAAGATTTGGATTAAATAACGATTTTGGAATTTTTTAAGGAAACTTTTGAGAGAAGAAAAATATTTTTTTCAGATCATTCGTGTTAGGGTAGTAAAAATTGGTTTGAAAGCTGTCTAACTACTGTGCTGTGTCATCATGATCTAATCATTTAATTCATTCTACTTTCATAGATTGTATTGATTTAACTTTAAAGAGATGCCAGATTGTAGAGGATTATTTAGTATCACACAACGATATCATTTGATCATCCTTTTCCTCATGAACATTATGTCACTGTATGGTATGGGGGCGGTTTAAGTACCTGGGGGATATTTTATGTGTGGTTTTATTTACGTACCATCAGCAAAGGTAAAAAAAACTTAGAAACTCACTTTTTCAGATCTATTAGGAGGGTTTCAGATTCATTGCTCATAAGCTTTGAAACTTCTACTGCCGAATACTTTACTATACCACTTTTTGAGACAAAGAATAATCAAAACAGACGCTATACCAAAAGATTTATGTTTTAGTTGCTGTTTTTTATCGAATAGATTTTAAGGGATTGATTTTTTTTATCATTACTAAATAGTCGTGTTTATTAACTTTGCCACATCTGATTCGAACCTTCGCAAGATGGAAATGAAAATTACATCAACTAATTGTGAGGCATAATGTTTTATTCTTTTATTGTTCGTCCAAGAGTTTGACTCGGTGCCATTTCACGAGCTTGTAACGTGATAATATGTCCTGTACGTACGTGCTTGGAGCCCTTTTCTACAAATTGTATTCAAGCTTCAACAACAAAATGAGTATCCTTTCTTACCAGGTTACCCGATCATGCAATAATGAAACAGAATACTACAGACTAGAGATAGACAAGAGATAGCTCATAGGTAAACATTTGTCCGCAAGGATTTACAGATGTGGCTTGATTAGTAACTGCGTTTATCTAACAAGATTACTTTTTTGCTCAGATTGTCTAGCTGTCTGTCTAGCTCAGATTGATCATTGACGAGCTTTATTGGTGACATAGCAGATGTCGAATTGTGTCGAATGGTAAAATGTCCCAGTGTGCTTTTTTTTTACTAGAACTGTTTTCTATTACCTGAAATCCGAGTAGCGGTAACTCTTGCAGGTAGACCAAATTGTGTGTTTTGGTGTCCGGTAGAAATCTATAAACGGATATCCATAAGTACTTGAATCTACAGACTTTCATTCTTAAAAGAATTCAACTATAACATGTTCATCTGTAATTTTTCTCATGTCAGTTATTTTATTTTCCAAAATTATGAACGTACTGTGAGCTTTGCTATATTACTTCAATGCATGTGAATTAAGTTTACTTTGTACCTAAGGTATTTTAAAAACAAGGTTCAACATGCACCTTGTATTTTCAGTACCCGCTACAGTTTTAAAGTAATGTCATCTTGCTAAGCCATATTTTATGCATAATACCTAAGATAGTTAATTTTAAAATAAAATAAACTAGTACCTGGTACTTGGTACTGGAACCACATTGCCCCGTGTAACCACATTGTCCATCGAATTTTCTCAGGCTTCTAGGAATGACTACCACACTGCACCGCTAGTACCCGCTATGGCTCCCTGCAAGTCACTGCAACCGCTACATTAGGATTTATTTCATTTACAATACCGGAACAGTGGAGCCCCATCATCTCGAGATTGATTATTAGTCGAGACGTATTTAGTACATAATTCTATAGTCTGGACTTCTAAGTGCCTCTTCTACAAATTGAGAGATGAGGAAAGCGGATTAATTACCGAAAACAGGACGATTGGACGAAACGAATTCGTCATCTAATTTCATGTGAGTAGGGAATAATATTATTCGAGCAAAAAGTCCTAGGTGGTTATGTGGTAATGAATTATAATGTTTTGAGAATGATTGGATACATTTATATCGATTTATCGAATTAAAGGCATTTATGTACATGATTTCAGCTATTTCACTTCGGTACGTCAAACAAGTGAATAGTTGAAGTACAATGGATTAAACTTTAATGTTCTATGTTTTTCGTACTGGAACCCTATAAAATTCTTGATATGGCATCATAATACAAAAAAACTCAAGCTGTCATACACAGGATCAGATCCTTGAACCTGTTGGAAAGGAGTTTATCATACCTTGAATAAATCTGAGTTAATCTGAAATTCATATACATTTGTTAATTGTCGAGCACCGAATTCATACAGATTTCATATCACTTGCAGACATGCGATACAATCTAAAATATAGTAGTGTATTCGGTAATAAACCTAGGGCAATTCAATTCTAATTAATTCCATCAAATTTAGGCTTGTGCACAAATGTAATGATTTTGATTCTTGCTTAGCACAAATTCAACATCATATTTATCAAAGATCAATTTATCAAGAACAACCCGTTATCGATTGTGACTGACAAGGTATGCACCGAGTTAGAGCAATTGAAATTACATATCACCTCTTTTGGATCTTTTCCTCTAAAAACAAGTCCCTCTCCAGACTAATCCAATTCAGTTGACTGCGAAATGTCCCTTGAATAATGAGGCGAGTTACACTAAGGCCTAGAAAGGTAACCCGATTGAAAATTGAAAGCCAGAATCGTGTAAACAATTTCATTTCCTTTTCAATTTATCTCAACTCGGTGTTTTCGGTTTCTGAATCCTCTGTCCATGGAACACTGAGTAATGCCCGCCTACTGGGATTACAGCCCTTTTCCGACACTTTGATGGACATTATTACATTTTAGGAATCTCATTACCCAACCCGAGGCAAACCTATTCTAAAATACAGGAGCAAGCCTGTGAGATCTTCTTCAGAATTGCATCCGCGGTTAGTATAAAAGGTTTTTTTTGTAAGCTGTCACTGAAACTTACTTAGGGACTTCAAGTGGTAACAGTGACTTAAATCAGGAGCAATGGAAACATCTATATCCGAAGCCTTTAGTTATGTATCAGATACTTGCTAAACCTTTGTATAATTCCGAATACATTTTATTCATATTGACAATTCTTAAGTGCACCTGCCTAACTAACTTCTATTTATATTTTACTGCCTCTCTAATCGTTGATAACCATCTTAGAAACACTTTGCGATATTTTTTTCTTGAAAGTTGAATGTAGAGTATCTGAATTGAATATTGAGATCAGTATTCAAACGCAAACTGCTGTTATCTTACTCGCTTATAAAACTATAAATTGATTTATAAGGATCTGGTTGACTTTTGACACACCCGTGGGTGGCACTCCACAAAGAAAAAAGCAACCAATTAGAATTCGATGAGCCGAATGACCTTAATAATTATACCAAGAATTGTCCATCACTAGTTAATATTAACCATTCAATCATGCCCATGATTATATTTCTGCTCCTTCTATAGGCATCGAATTTGATTCTCTAAATTTGAAAAAGCATTTATAGGAATTAATGGTGCTTAAAAATAGCTTTTGTTGGAAATGCGGAACAGATTAGAATTCTATTTGATTCGTTTGAATCACATGAAAGGTATTTGATGCTTAATAGATCAGATAAACTTAAAGGACTGAAAAGCTCTGACGATCATTTGATTGCTGAAATTCTTTACTAATTACAATGTTAGAAGATTGAAGCATTTAGTCGGCGGCTTATTTTATACGGTTACAACAAATGGCTGGGACGTCAACTCACTTGGTTGATACTGTATATTCCAAAGTGATTCCTCTTAATTGCCCCTTACGAATAATTACATAAAATTATAACGGATCCAGATGCATGATTCACCAAATTTGTTAACTTTATTTTCCCTATCAATAATCAATGCATAAAAACTTTTACTTAATTTATACATCTTGTTACAGTCATTTTATCTTGTGCAACAAACTAATTAAAATCCATAAATATTGCTATCCACTACCCCAAAATTTTAAATGGACATTAGCTACCTTTTCCGTACTATTTTTACCATCCAAATGCAATCTCTTGCTCAACATAAAATACCGACGTAAGCAAGTGTTTTCGAACAATCGCAATTGTCAATTTTATATCATATATTGAAAACAGTTCGGTATTTCGCTTCCCACACCATCAAAAAAGAAAATACATACTAAGCCGCCCATCAAATTTCATAAAATATTTGATTATGACGAACGTCAAGAATAAAGGTCGAATACAGCCTAGAGAGCCTAGCAGCACTTGCCTGCGTTGAAACTCAGATGTTACTGCATTTATTCTGAAGTGGACACATAATGCGTCGAAACCATTCACCATTTTCATTTTACCCATGTAGTATCTCTGAAATTATTAGAGCTATATTAAATGCACTATATGCAATACTATACGATACATAGACCTACGTAGGTAGCAGGTCGTCTATGTGGGCAACCCTCAATCACCAATGCATGCAACTGCCTTAATCTGGGTAGAATTCACCAAATCGTACAGATTCCATAGAGCATTTAGAGTTGAGTACACAAGCCCACACGGGTAGTTTCCCTGGTCTAAAAATCTTATAGCTACCCGGGTATAAATGCTAATAACCCTTGGATATTTCCTTTCATTCTTTCTCTAGGACGGAAGGAGGAGGTAAAACGGGACGGATTTGATACTGTTGGATTTGGACAAATTGCGACTCAGTATTTTACTATTCGAACTCCTCGGTCCTTGTTGTAGCAAATTTGTAATATAGATTTCAATAAGATTGAATTAGCAGTTTCAAAAATTCAGTACTCGTTGTATAATTACGTTCATCTGTCACTGGATTTTGCAGAGGATTCTACTCTTGTTGGATTGGGATTATTTTGGTGATTGTAGAGGAAAAGGGAGATTTGACGGCATTTGAAATCCAAGAGTTTTAGATCGAGGTAATTGAAATTATTCTTTTATCACAAATTTTACGATCAACCGATAATTGTTACTTTCGAAGCAAAGATTATAAAATTTATAAAAAGAAATTTAAATGGGGCATTTTGCGCTTATGATATCTCAGTTGGCATTTTATAATTAAAAGATAAAAAAAAGCGATTCATGACACACTCACAGTCAGCCATACTAAAACAAAGAATTAGCTTTAAATGTCATTTATTATCTCATGCAACATCTCAATCTCTCAAAAAAAGGTTAAAAGTAAATTTGGGAAGATGTAGGGAACAAATGCTTATAGATTTTTATTCAGTGGATTGTGCATGCATTTTAATCCTTTTTTAAAGAGCCAAGATAAACATCGGTAACGGAAGTAAGCAATTCTAGCGAAATTGAATCAAGCTTGGTCAACATGTTCTACGGGGTGTTATAATTGTTACTTGGGGATAGTAGGACTTGTAAGGCATGGCTTAATAGGCTAAATAATTTCAAGTCCATGTCCCAGTATAAAATAATAACACAAATAATAATATTAGATTAAAACTTTTAGATCATGTTGAACTTGAACTTGATTAGAAGTTAAAATTAAAATTTTTGTGTTTTCATAATTTTTATTAGGATTTTTTTGGTTAGCCAGTTTGACAGGTCAGATTGTTTGGTTTCTATACAATTACAAAATCTATGATCTGTAGATAAATTGAGTTTATGATTATTCATGTCCTAAGCTATTACATTCTGATAATCTTGTGGCATTTAAATTAGATTTCATAAATATATTTTTCAGACCATCTTAAACGATCAAAATGGTTTCGTCCAGTAGTACATCCTCCATGAAGATTTTCATCACCACCTTCATCACTCTCACAGTTCTCGCAATGGTTGCCAGTGGGTACTTAGGTCCAAGATATGGGAAGAGATTACCAAGCGGTAAGTTTTTTATCATTGATACAATTTACTTTCGAAAACTCAACAGATTTGTGATTGTGAATTGTGACTATCGCAAGAAGGTACATGGCCCGAATTGAATTCCTCCTACGTTACACTGTTAATGTTTCATGGCCAAAACAACGATACAATTCCAGTCTGAGTACAAAAGAACTGCAGCTAGTAAACAAAGCTAAAGTCCTTAACTCAACTAGTAGAGATTTTAACCGAAAATTGGCAAAAAAAATCCAAAGTCTTCCATTTATTTAAGTAGAAGTCGAGATTTGATTAAATAAGATCTATATCTGGAGACTCTTACCTAAACAATTAAATCTTATTACCCAAGTCACAAGTAGTAACTTTATTTCAAAGAATAGGTAAAGTTCACATCTTCCCCCACTTTCCAGAGTTTAAGTTTCCAGATAAATTTGTCTCTCACTATATACATTTAAGGCCCTATGAAATGAAATCAGTAAAGTCTCATACATCAAATCAGATCCAGGAGAGACCTTTGATCTTCTCAATTGGATTTCCACAAAACTCAATCGTACAGTCTCCTCAGGCATAGGATAAACGTATCAGGATCTTGGAATATCTTAGAACAAGATTCAGAGGGGGAATATTATACACACCAACCATCATATGCCACATGGATATTTTAGATACAGAGCCTCGTCTCCATTCATTTGGAATAAGATTAGTAGGAAGTTGGATTTAGGAAGACTGGCTGATTATATGATTCGATTTTTCTCGGAGAATGGTCTGCATAATCTGCCCAAGAATTCCCTCGTGTATAAAAATGCATAGAATAATGCATCCCAAAATTTGATTATGTCTAATGTTACAAAAGGTGAAGTGAGTCGGATCGTTGGTCGTTCATCAGGTCCTAGGACGATACAGTCGAGATCCCAAGCGAGATTTTATGCTGGCTCTCGGTACGGGGGTAAAAGGAGCTACTGGCCAACTCCTCTTGTTCCTGGTAAGATTCTTTAGATGATTTTTGGATTTTAAGATTTCTGCAAATCTTTTGGAATTTTTAAAACAATTTTTCACATTTTCCAATGCTTTGGTTTCTACAATAGATCTGGAGAGCCCGGAGAATATGCCATCCAATCCTCCTTTTGATTGTATTTTCGTACCTTATCTTGGTGTCCGTTGTGCCATGAGGTGAGACATTTCAGTGAAATATTTGTGTTGTACATTTGATAAGATTTGATCAAAAATGTTAGTCCTAGCAATTGATTTGCATTGCATTTGAGTCAATCTAATGTTTGAGGCAGATTGTCGAAAGTATAAATTAGTTATTAATTAGCCCCAGGCATACTTTACTCAAGAATTTCTGCAACTGACATTACAGAACGGAGGAGACTGCATGGCCAAATAGCAACGAGGACGAAGGGCCCTCCAATATCAGGACAACTATGATTGGAAATCTACCCTCCGCAGCGGCTGCAGTGATGGGGTCTGAAGCTTAATTACTTAGTCCAAAGTTCCAGAGACTTCAAATAGTATCCTAGCGTTTCCTGCATATAAAAACGACAGCATTTGGCATTGAAAAATCAAAAATGCAGTCTATCAACGTTATTATAGTATAAAGTATTACAAGTTTTGTCTCAAAAGCGAATTGGATATAGCTTATGGAATTTAGACGCTTTCACGGGTTCATGTAATGTGTCAAAACTCCAACTCTCTTGAATGAAAATAAATGTTAGAATATTCTACAGCAGCAACTAAACAATCATGAGATAGAAACCTGCTAAAATTTTATCTGTGGTTTTTAAGAGGAGAATTCGTTGATCACCACAGTCACACTTTAGCTTTAGAATAGATGTTTGTGATGAAAAAAAAAGATTATGAATAATTGAATATATTCCTGAAGTTACTATCACCGACCCTCTGTAAATCTGTGTTGAATTACTCAAAGCCATTGCTTGGAACTGGAAATTTAAAATCGAAAAGGATTTTGCAAGTCATTGTTTAAAAAAATCTCTTCATGAGTCCATAATGTGGTGTTTTCGTGTCTTGTTAGCGTAGGAATAGTTTAACTGTGTCATGTATTATGAATTATTATATTACAAACCAGACGGACTATTAAAAAGAAAATATTTAAATGTACTAAACAGCAGATCAAATCAAATAAATATCATATTATTCTTACAACCTTTAGATTACGGATAATTTCTCCTCAGTTAGCTCTTGATTTAACTAAGCAGTAGTTTAACCATCTAAACTTGAGACAATTTCCCATAAGATGCATGAATTTTATGCTCTGTTTTCCATTCTAAAAATCACTGACGATAAAGTCTAGAGAAAAAAGTGCGAGTGCAGAGGGACAAACTGAAACCCCAGCCGCATGCATGCAGTGTATCTCCTCGGAAACTATTAGGTAATCTCAGTTAATGTCCATTAGTAGATTAATGAGGGAACAATAGTAGAGATTAAGAATATAAGAGGCATTACATCATCCACCAAAGACAAAAGACTCTTAAAGCTCATAGTCTGTAAAGAGAGGAGTGGAGTGACGAATTACACAGAGTGACTACTGTGAACATTGAGCTTAATATTGTCAGATTGTGACTTGGCGTACCATGAAAAGGAAGAGTAAACGGAAGAAAACTCAAGATAATTCCATTCTACGGAAGTTAGAAGTAGATTTTAAAATGAAGACAATCAGCCCCACAGCTTCTCGTTCAACCAGATTTTATCACCAAAAGTAGAATGGAGGTGGAATGAGAGCGGAAAAATCCATTTAGAAAGAGGTGGACGGTGGGACGTGCCGTAAAAATAATTAAGAGCTCAGTCAACTGCTCAACTGGTGTGTAGGAATAAATATCCCTTGCCTCGTTGGTCACAGAAATTGGATTTTTTTTTATCCTTTTACAATATGCAAGTGCTTATGTAAATATTCGATCATTCTTCAACCTGCGAAGATCAAGTTACCCCAATGATTCACCTGTTGGGTACAATTTTTATACAGGCTGCCGTTGCTTATAGCTATTACAAATGTTTGGTATTACTCTCAGCTTGAAAGGCTTATGGAATAGACAGCTGTCATCATTAATTAGCAATACATGTCCCAAGGGGGTCGCTTAGGATAAGCTTGGAGGAGAGCTTGAGCCTGGCGTTTAGCAATGCGCTTGAGGTCATCAAAATTCTCAGCTATGGCCTGCTCGCGCTCACTTGGGGTCATTCCTGAAGTTACTACAATGCCGCTATCGTCTTCGGCAGTACCTGGTGCCACAGGGGTGGCAAAACCAAGAGCCTCCTGGGCCGTAGTGGCTACTGCATCCTCTAAGGTACTCAAAGGGAGATTTTTTGTATCAACAGACTTCCCATAGGTTTCCTAAAGATGGAAATATAATACTTTCGAAAACTGTCAAGGGATATAATTAAAAGTTGCTTTCAGTCAATTAGGAACTTACAGAACAGAAAGTTTGGAAACCGGCTTCACATTCCAATTTACTTTCTTGCACTAACTGCTTCTGAGATTGAAGTTGTTCCCGGAGGTCTTTCAAGCGTGTTACTAACTGATCTCGAGTAGTTCTGAACTTCTAAATTTTTCAAGTAAATTTTGGTTACCTTTAGTAAGAGTAATTACAAGCAATAATAAATAATTTAGGTAGACAGTAGTAATTTCATACCTCGATTTGCTGAAGTATAGCTTTTTCAGATGCAGGGATTACCACATCACCCCCTTTCAAATACCTGTCCTGTTGTGTTATCTCCAAATCTACCTGGAGTTGGGTTAAACCCGCAAGAAGATTACTTACTTCTTTTTGAGTTTCATTATGGTCGATAATACACTGCCGGAGGAGGGACTGTTTTTGGCTAAATTTTTCCACAAGTGGAGATCTCTTTGAAAAGGACTCCCACGCTTCAAGTTTAAACGGTCCGGCGTTCCCATTTTTATCTACCACTCCAGCAAGATTAGTTGTTTGAGATACGATTACAGGATTTACAATTAATGATTCAGCAGCGGCTTTCCTAAGGAAAAAGCGCAGAGAGCCCTTTCTGTATTTAGCATTTGCATTAGATTTTTTTAAACTGAATTTCCCCTTACTGTTGAGGATTTGGTTTCGGTTTTGAAGAAGAGGGTGGATTATTTGGTACAGTCTTAGTTGGAATCGCAACAGCAACCTCTTCTGGTTGACTCTCTGGCTTTTTCTGCTGGTCACTTTCCAAGTTCTTCTTATGTGCTTCTGTGTTACTAATCGGTACTGTAGGTTTAGTCGACGCTAGAAGTCCATGTTCAGTTTCCCCTTCTTCTGACTCCCCTGTAACCCTAATAAGATCTGACCCATGGTTATTACTACCCCTTTTCTTACTACCTGAGATCTCGTATTGGCTTTCATGGGAGCTGGGAGACTCTTTACCATCTTGGCTTTTGTTGCCCTTGGTTTTTGAAAGCGAGCTCCTTCTGCCTTTCTTCTTTTTAAGACGATCAGCGTTTAATTTCCCTTTGACATTAACCGCTGACCCTTCCTTGTCCTTAATTCCAAGTTTTTTCTTGCCAGCCGAGCTTCTCCTTTTCCCATGTCCGTGGTAGTCCTCTTCTGGCATATGCTCTTCAGTTGTTTGGGCTGCATCTACGGTTTCGACAGGGGTATCAGGAGCTTCCTGAGCTTTATTTGCTTCCTCAGCCCAATCCTTCTCTAGCATGTGGGTCCACATTTCACGGAAGGTTTCAAACATCGCCTTTACTTGATCTTTACAAGATCCTTCTAAGGAATCTAATTTTTCTTCAAAATATGCTGTGGCTTGTGCTAGAACTTCTCTCATTTTTTCCGGACTTATCTGAGAGCTAAGACTTGAGAGTTCCACCGGCTCCTTACTGAGCTGATCGGATATACCGAGCTGTTTACACATGTTCGAAATTTTCTCTTCGAAGGTTTCACAGTCGTTGTTATCAGCTTTCTTAAGGATATCGCAAGGTACACATCGAGCTCTTTGAGCGAAGCGCATAGCCTCGAGTGTGGTCTGTAGGTAAGATCGCTCGGGTCGCACGTGAAGGAGGATTCGAATCTCTGTCTTACCAGAGACGATATCTTTCAGACAATGGGCAAGTTTACTTTGACGAAAGTACTGGCTTGGAGCTAATTTTGGGGGCTTCATTAACATATACATTCCAAGACTTTCGAGCTACAAAGTATGTACAAAGTTTAAGATTTTTAGTGCATTAATAAAAAAAAATACATTAGTAATTAATTAAACGTACACCTTTTGATAATACTCATTGATTTTCCTGAGATCATGAGACCTAACAAACATCTGCTCCAGGAAGGACAAGTCTTTACGAATACTTATGTCTTCTCCTAATTTTCCCAATGCACCCCTACAACATTTCCCCTTCGAATCTTCTTCTTCAACAGAGTTACTGAGTTTGGGATCTTCGTAGCATCCTTGAGAACATGGACACTCTGGATTGGGATCAGGCAAGGGATATTTTTTCTGCTTGTCACGATTTGGCATTGAAGCAATTTTTGCAAATGTTATCTACTCAAGAATATGAATACAGTTACAAGTAAATCTCAACAGAATGTATCTCTATTGACGAAGCTTTGAATCCTTAAGTAATCACCCTAGATCGCCACTCTGTACCGTCTCCTCCTTCGCTATTCAAAGACCGTCCTATGATATCAAGGTAGACAATAGTATGGTATTTCGCATATGATTCTCTAGGGAGTAACTTTTGCCCATAAATCCCTCTGAGAATTAGTCCGAGACCTTGTTCGATTGATGTAATTTCTTCGTAAAATAGACCCTGGAAATCCATCATATTCAGAATCGATAGATACAAATGTTTAAAAATATGCATTTAATGAATTTGGTCTCTAACCTTGGGCCCATAGTCACCCACCCGCTTGAGCTCATACGGCCCGAGGGTTAACAAGTCTTTGATTCTGTTTTTCCGAATTTCGAACATGCTAAGAATGAGCCTATATTCCATTACTTCCTTTTGAGCATCTGAGATTTCGAAAATCTTCTCCAGAGCTCGGGGAAGAACTCCACGGAACTGAAGCGTTTTATGGAAAACCAAACAGTACATTACTTTCAGTGTCACATTTGTAATTGGAAAATATGCGTATAGATGTGCATACTAAAAACTAAAATAAAAACTCTCACCTGATATTTAGTCATAGGGCCAAAAAGCGTAAAGAATTTTCCAGAAATCTCTGGTCCTACGAATACAATAGCCCCTGTGATCCCATCCATCGCTTTCTCTACCACATCTTGAACCACAGACTGGAATGTGTCCTCTTGACTCGCACTTTGTAGAATTCCGTCAGTACAAAACTTGAAGCAGGCTGTCTTGCCCGACTTTCTCTGTAAAAGTCTATCCTCTGGCTCTACCATGAGTCTAAGAATCTAGAAGCATCAAATTCTCTATAAAACTATTTTTACACTTTGTCCCGTCTAAGTTGGAATTTAATTTCTAAGTCTAATATGAACCTTTCCATCTTCAGCAATCTCAAAGACATTATTGTCAAAGGATGGGGTAGGTCGAATTCTTATCCATATTTGTGGCTTGCCGACTTGACCTTCGGCTTTGGTATCGTTTTGACCATCATGACCCAAGGTGTCATCTTCCACTTCTTCAGCCCCGGTAACACCCTCATCATTAGCTGGTGGTGGGTTTGAAGTCTCGTATTCGTTTTCGTACTCTTCTTCTAGCATTTCTGCTTCCGCCGGAGACATCATTTTCAGCTTCGTATTGGTAAGTGCGTGTCTTTATATTGATAATTGCAAGTGGGTTTAATGGGTTTGACATTATAAGTTATTCTGCAAACAGATTTGATTCCAAATGAGACTTGAGGTTCAAATCTATGGAAACTATCAGGTAGAAAATCATTCATCTGATAGTTGGACGGTTTATTCAAGTGTAGAGTAGAATAAAGGGGGCTTATCAAAATTCAACTGGTCAACATGCTAAAAAATGGGTAACATAACAAATTTGCTCCTGTTTTACAAAAACTTAGTCATAAAACGTCGTTTACTTCGAAATACATTATAAGAGAAACGTAATTTACTTGTATCAAGAAAGTGGAAATTATACTTTCTTGAAGAACAATGTGCATTTCATGAAACAATGTAGCAGTAAAGGTTTGCATTGTAGTTTAAGGTAGAACTAACTACCCCATGAATTTTAGAAACACTTGAAAAATCTAACTGATTACTTTTGACTTGAAAATTGGTTCATTTTAAATCCCAATATTCTTAAATTTTAATTTATCTTCTCCTCAAAGTGCTTTGAAATCTCATTATAAAGACTTTGTTCAACACTAAAAATCAAATCGAAGGCCATCACATGCGTAAATTTCCCAATCTGTTAGCAAATGCCCCTGTCACCTGTCCTCGCCAACCGTCAATTTCTATATGTGTAAAAATATCCCTAACTTTTTGTTTAAAGAGTACCGAGTCCATTAGCATTTCAAATGTAAACGCACATGCCTTCTAACACACACAAACATAAGCGTGAATATTATGTAAGTGTGCCATTTTGATCTTTGCAGCAGCCTTTAAGTCTCAGCAGAAAATTTTAGCGTTCAAGAGTTGGGCAAGACAACCCTGAAGGAGATAAGTTGTAGCAATGTAAACAGTTGGAATTAAGTCTACCAACAATTGTTATCGTTAATTAATGGATATGGATGCACAATATGAATATTCTTAAACGAGTCGTAGAATAAATAATCATGGGAAAAAATTATGTTTCCTTTGCACCATTTAAATTAAATACTGCTACTCGTATAAACTGCATTTATTTCAACAATTGGAATTGAGAAAACCGTATCATGTCTTCAATTTATTCGAGGCAATGAGGCTACTGTACTGGCAAAGTTCTGGACTGGATGCACAGAGAATCATCATCGATGATTTACTGTCAACTTTATCAACTGTACGTGAATAAGTAGTTTGTTTGAGTTACACTGGCTGACAATGACCGACAGTCTGTTTTTTTTAATTAGACGCCTATCATTCCTTAACTATCGATGTTTTTCCCATGCCAAGTATGACTTTAGTATGGAATCCATGACTAACTAACTAATTTACCATTAATGTAGCACTTGTGTCAATTGTCATTTGAAGTCAATAAATAAACAAACAAACCTATAAATAACATCTCTTGAACTATGTACAACGCATTGGACTCCTGATTCTCTCAATTGCGGGATAAGAATATTTGTTTCCCGATGAATTTACAAAAATATCAATATATTAAAATCTCTTTTTATCACAAATCCGTCCTATGGTTCAATAATTTTTATGGATTCGAATAACAAGAGTTCATGGATGGTTTGTCTATGAACTCAAACTGATACGTTCTAACTTTTACGATTGCTCGGGTTAGTCCTTATCGTTCGTGGCCATGTGTTGGCCTTGTAGGCACAATTTGCAAATATTTACTTCAAACCAAAGCCAGTGAATTTGATGACCTTATTTTTTAATTCAAAAGCTTAAAATGTTGAATCAAAATTCGGTACTTCCAATATTTGAAGTATGGTGGTATCATTAAATTAAAATGTTCACTAATCCAGTTTGGCTGAATTTGGAGGCTAAATTGATCACTGATGAATCAAGATTGTTAAGCACGTCCATCTTAAATAAGAAATTCGTTATATAAGTGTTATGTGTAGTGTAATAAACTAGTAATAGGTTTATGATAATATTCCACGCTCATGGCATAGATACAATCCATCAAAATTTTAATCTGTCAAACCAATACGATTAAAATTTATGATTTGTAGGAAACTAAACTACTATAATTGAGGATGCTTTATTCATTTAGTTTTTATCTTTGCACAACTCAACCATTTAATACCTAAACACAAAAAATCACGAGCATCCACAAACCATCATAAAGACCAGGTCAGGACTAATAATAACAATTTAAAAAATACGCCCACTTACATTAATAGCATCATTATGCATACATGCATAATGACAGATACAATTTTGGTTCTCTTTGTCTCCCTCCAACTCTTGCAAATGTTCTCACAGTTGGACAACAACAAGAACAAGGGTTCATTTTCCGGAAATTCCAAAGAATTAAAAGAATGCATCAGAATGTCAGCAAAACAAATACAATGATAGCAAGTGTAATAAATACCGTCGATTCAAAAACTTTAAAAATTGTAAGTGCTCTAAATTCTAAAAAATATCCTCAATTCATTGTTCATTTTGGAAAAGCTTATGAAATGAATGTGAGAAGCTTTTCCTAATTATTTAATTCCATTTTATGAAACCTTCCCTGCAACATGTCACCAAAACACCCAAAAGCTACGCGTCTTGCACTGATTATTCCATCTTACAATTCTTTTGAACAAAAAGCTCAATTTTTCTTAAACTCATAATGATGTAATGATACAATGGATAATAGGATTCGACATTATTATAAAAAAATTTGTCATAAAGGATAACGGAAGGCCGGAAATACTATGGGATTTTATGCAAATCCTAGTAGACTGTGTGTGTGCATAATCACAATCACACCACCTTCCTGTGCGTACGATAAGAAAGAAGTTTTGATAATTAATTGCCACCTTTCCATCAGTCTGACAATGTATCTTTAGCACAATTGCATAAAAAATTATCCCACTACTAGCACAATGTAGTTTACGGTAGTATGACCAATGCACGGCTTGGAATCAACCAGCTTTTTTAATACAGTTAGAGCATTGTCATTTTTTAATTTAATAAAATCCGTTCCGGTTTTCTTTACATCATTTCCCTAGTCTGTTTTTCCCTTTGTATTTAAGCAACTAATAAAGGATAATATTTATTCTCAATTTCATGAAATTGAAAGTCCTTTGAGCTTTGGATGTCGGTATTGGATGAGATGGTAGACAAACATTTTTTGATGGCCGGCACTTTTTCAATTTGGAAATGTTGACGTATTCATTCAATTTGGAAATTAATATATGCATCTCTTTGACTTTGTCTTCAGTGTAATGGCAACAAGATTTGAATTAATGAAACATTTTTGGGTCAAAGGGAATATTAATGGAGTACGATTTCATTTTTCAGCCATAAAAGATATGTCTCTTCAGTGTCCTCCTTGTAATCAATCAGAGTCGGCTCGGCCGAGAGTTTTTCCCTACCCACTTTTCCAACTGTTTATGAGACATTCATTATTTAAAAAAGTCAAAAGGATGTTGACTACTACTTGTCGGTATGTGGGAGATATCCTGCTGTTTAGTGTTAATTTATTCTCTGTTGCACAAACTATGTTTGAGAGGGATGGATCTTTCAACTAATGTATTTTTTCAATCAAACAATATATTAGATGACGGCTTATGTGCTTGGAAACAATGTTTCAACTAATATTGACTGTATGCTTAGTTTTAACAACATTAAAAAAGTCTCTTAAACTTAGTTAGCGTAGTCGTAAAAAAAACAGCAATACTTTATTTAAGCAAAATTAAATTTTCAAAATGCTGTTCAAAGATTTTCCAATGCCACAGTGGTATCAGAATTCCCCTTGAATACTACTTTAATCCCGATAAGTCATCCACAAATTTTGAAAGCACATGTTCAAGGATCCATAAATAATACAGGGTGTCCCACGAGTGAGTAGAAAGCTTAGAAAGCATATATCTTAAAAAGTTCTGAACACATTTTTATTTTGAATAGCTTAAATTAAAGGGAACATTTCAACT
>JAQFYM010001489.1:0-33163 GCA_034694785.1 Agrenia bidenticulata | reverse complement strand
TAAAAAACTTCAGGGATATTATCAGAAGTTTTCTACAAACGAACGGGCCCTTCGTAGCTGCTTGGAGTAGGTTTTTGAGAACAAGAGAGAACTAGGGGAAGTGTAGTATTATTTGGAAGCTTTTTTAAAACTATTTAAAAAACTAATGTTCATGAAACATATAATGTGTCCGTCCTCCTCTTCTCTATTAAAACTTGAAAATTGAATTCTTCATTTGAGAATTGACATTTTTTTAGCTTCATTCAATTCTGATAATCATTGTAACTTTAGACGAAATAAAAAGTTAATATTTTAGATATAATTTCGGCTTTCAGAAAATATCCTTCTGATAGTTTGATAAGTACTGTTTACTGAAAGTTAAAATAAAAACTACCAGTACCAACTAAGTGCTTACTTTGTATGCTGGCTTTGCTATTTTTAAAGTAATGAAATCTAGGTTAACAGCGTATTCTAAGCCTTCGAATTGTAATATGTAGGGTGTGCCTAAATATTCAGCTCCTATCTTTAAATACCCCGACACAAGGAACCTAACTCATACACATACATTTTACTGTTATTAATATTGGTTTGGTACCATAACTTTTTGTATTGGTAAGTCATCTATAGCTAAATTCTTCATCATTGTTCATCTTGAATAGACGAGAAGATGATCTGAATGTTATTGACCGTTTTACAGATAAAACGATAAATAAAATTGGGCGTTGCTATTTGCCGACCTGTTAGAGGTAGTATGAAATATTTCAGACTGTCTGACATATATGTAATACTAATTTGAGTCTTGAGGCTCAAGACGAAACAAAATTCTCTCTTGCAAAAAAAAGCAATGTTGGACAGCCATG
Organism: Agrenia bidenticulata; assembly: GCA_034694785.1. Taxonomy (NCBI): domain Eukaryota; kingdom Metazoa; phylum Arthropoda; class Collembola; order Entomobryomorpha; family Isotomidae; genus Agrenia; species Agrenia bidenticulata. The sequence goes on along the minus strand of JAQFYM010001489.1, from coordinate 32,324 downwards.
AACTTGAATAAAGGCGTATTGTTGAAGAGATGATACCGATTAGTGACTGGGGTAGAAACTTTTAAAGATTGTTTTAAAGCGCTTTTAAAAACTAAAAAAATGTTTCATCATTGTCAAGTTTTTAAAGTGCAAATGGAGTTAATAGGCAAGAAGTGGTTCTAAATCATTTTTAAGCTGCATGTTTAAAGTAATTCAAAATTCTAATGGAACTCGATGTATTTCATTTTATTTAGCTGGTAGTTTTAATTATACTGACCAATAGCCACTTCAACTTGCTAAATAAATATCTTTTGAACTAGTTAAGAGTGGTTTGAAAAGCTATTTTAAACCACAAAACAGATTGGTATTATTTGTAATAAAAAATATTTCAATAATAAAACTTGTAATTTGTGTAAGTTTTGGAATTTTTAAAAGTACAAAAAATCAATGTCTAAAAATTTTTACTACCGTTTGAAAATAAAAATAAGAAAAACCCCAGAAACTTTGGATCCGCTATCACATTGAAAAGGTTTCCATCTTTGCTACATAATAAACTATAAACCCCTGATTGCTATTGAAAATGTGTAAAAATATCGGCCACATGTAATTGTGGGTAAAAAACGAAATTCTAAACTGTGTCCCAAGGTCCACAGACCCCAACCAAAGTATCAAGAATATCGAGAGAAAACCATTTTGAGGTTAGTCCATTACACGTGTCTTAAAGTCACCCCAGCAAAAGTTAAAGTAGCTGTCTACGATTCCGATTCGACATGGTAATTCCTAATGATTTTATTCATACACCATCAGTTCATTGCATTGCAATTTATACATTTAACAGCATGGAGTTGACTCAAAACGCAATTACAAGTTTAATAATAAACTTAAATAGTTAGTAGGACAAACCTTGGATAGTTAATTCCAAGGAAAGTAAACAACGAGCCAAAACCAAATGTAATCCACGCTCTTTTATAACATTAAAATTCCAGAGACATTTTTTCCAAACTTATCTGAATAGTTTGACATCGTGCTTTTATATTTTATGGACTTTAACCTTTTATTTTGGTTTGATTGTAAACACAGGGTTTCCAGTCAATCGTATCCCACATGTATCCCTAACTCTGCCTCAAAAAACAGAGAAGATCGAATTCAGAATCATTATTTGATGAATTATTTTATCATTTCGTGCAACAAGAAAAAATAAACAGTCCAATACTTTGTCTCTCCATTGTTTACAATGCAAAATCAGCAAAAATAAGGATGCTGTAATGAATTGTCTGATTATTTGAAATTCCTCCGTCGTCAAACTCGTAAATATTTGATGGCTGACTGTATAAATATTGACTTTATTCGTCTGGATTTTTCCCTCTGATTACAAGAACATAATATGATATTATTTTAGTCGATGACTAAAAAAATAACTAAGTAACGACTCAGTATCATCGATAAACTCAACACAAATAGGTAAAGACATACTAAATACATTTCAATAACTTTAGGACGAGAGAAAGGTTCCAAAGCGCCATCGTACTTGGGATTTTTATACCTTCAAACTCGAATATCGTAGCCCTTGTATTTATAAAACTTTCGAGAGAGCTCTGGTATCGAATTGTTTTCAAGTTGTTGGTTGGCTACGCGGGGAATGAAATTCATGTAGTTTCTTGAACTGAAAGTTGGTAGTAAAACTCGTAGTCTTATATATCCGTATAATTAGTAGTGTGTCTTAATAGTTAATTAGTGAAGAATCTTTTCAATCACACAAGGTAGGAAAGCGTATTTTTTACTATTCTCCTTTGTTCGTCTATAAGCGTAATGGCGTCTTTTGAATTTCATACATCATAATATGTAATACTTAAAAACTTCAAACCATTGAGAAACAACGATCCGATTGTCAGTATAATTATCACCTTTGAATTATTTAATTACACTCCATTTTCGTTAAGTTCCATTGTTCGTACAGCTTTAGAATTTAAAATTGGCACTTCTTCCTTTGCATAGTGATTTTTGGCAGTAAGGCTTAAATCTGACCACACCGAGTACCGTGGCGCTGCAGCCGTGGGATTTTTCTCCGCTCGCGGCCCGCAAAGTTCCGTGTATGACTTAAACTTTTTCTTCCTACTTTCTCCAGGATGACTGTGTACGAAATTGTTATTATTGTTGGTACCTATATTGATTGTTGCATGCATGCTTTGATAACATTGTTTGAACAGTAAACATTGTATTTCAGTTTGATGCAAGAGACTGTACACTTGGTTAAAATAAGTAGCTGATTACTGATTAGCAATTTAACAATCACTTCAGTAAAATTTGCATCCACATTTCACAACCAAAAATGGGATCATAATCATCGAAATAAATTGGAATTCGGAGACGAAGTGATCCATAACTCTGTGAAATAGTCGTAAAATATAGGGACTCATTTTAACGATTAAAATCTATCACTCGATATAAAATTTTCTTGTACAACTTCAATAAGTTTTTTTCAGGACTTCTCTAGAATGCAGGTATTAGCAGCAAAATTTGAGATTCATGATTCAGATTCATGTGAGCAAAGCTCGGTAAAGAGAAAAAGGAATATTTATATTTGTTGAAGCATAAAATAGTATACATTCATTGTCATATGTTGCACCATATTCCAATATATTTCGAATGTAATTAAATGAACAACATGTTTTTGTATGCATACGTTAGATTTATCTGCAAAGGCCAAGATACGAACGAGAGTGCATTCACATATACATTCAATAGAAAAAACAGGTTTTATTTTAATCATTTTTATTCCACATATATAACTGGGCACTAGATATTCAGTTTCGTGTTATCTTTTGGGCTGTCAATGTCACACAGTCACACCCCACACAAAAGTATTTTTTCCTAACTAATTAATGTGACTTATCTTTACAGTTAACTAATTATCTTGAATTTGTTGTATGCTCTCTTTATCTGCGTAAATACTGTAGATGTATATTTGATACTGATAATATTATCAATTAAAAATTGGAATCCTTGGTTGCAGTAAGTTTTAATAGGCGTTATTCTGTTATGTTAACTTTTGGGGATTATTTTCGCCTGGAGAAATCCTGAAATTTTTATTTTAATAAAACGCACTAAGTGCTAAAATCTATTTACCCAGTGTTACAAGAATTTTGATTGCACATTTTAGATTGCAACGGATCTATTATTGTGTACTGAAATCTACCGGAAGCTGGACACCACGGTTTATTAGGATAAGGTCGACGTGCCCTCCTTACCATAAGTCCTTTTCGACAGTGTTTTTTAATCAACTCAGGGGACTATCTACATTCAAAGCAAAAAATATGTCGAACGGCAATCTAAGGTAATTGGAATTTAATTTTAAATATAAGTCTAAATTACTTAACAGTGAATATTGTTTTCTGAATCTAAATCTGAATGAATCTAAAATGAATGAATGAATGAATGAATGAATCTAAAACTGAATTCCTTGACCAATAGAAGCTCCAAAATGAAAGAATGTTTAATATTGGAAATCTAATTCGTTAATTAATTTGAATGATTCGATTATAGGTCCGCTTATTATTCTCTTGGAGAGCATACGCTCAGCGTTCCAGCAGCATTATTTGCATTGAATCGAACTCGTTTGGTGGAAAAGTTGAGACAAAATGCAGCTGTAAAACCATCCTCCGTGGTAGTGCTGCAAGGAGGAAACGAAGAAAGCCGGTACTGTTCTGATGTCGGTCCGGTTTTTAGACAAGTAATGCATATTATGTTACAAAAGCTGTAATACAAATTTATGTGTCATAGGGAAAGTTTGGATGTTGATTGGGAAGAGTTTAAAACAATTTAACATGATATTTTTTAGGAATCGTATTTCCACTGGGCTTTTGGTGTACTTGAACCAGAATGCTTTGGAGCCATTTGTGTTAGTGATGGTCACTCAATTCTGTTCGTACCTCGACTTCCAGACGAATATGCCACTTGGATGGGAACTATTCCACCTCTGAATGATTATAAAAACCGTTATGCAGTTGATGATGTTTACTACGTTGATCAGGTTTGTGATATTCTATTGTTGTAGATTTGATGGGTTTTATTTTTATATTATTAAGTTAGCATTGAATGATTTTGTTGAATACATGCGGCCATTTAGATAGAAGAACGATTACAAGCATTGAAGTCTAAAGTTCTATTGACGCTGGTAATTTAATTTACAAAGCAATTAAATCAATTCAAGAGGTTGATTTGCCGTTCAGAATTTAACTGTCAAATGATTTACAGAAAGGAACCAATACTGACAGTGGTAAAACCTCTCGTGAAGCCGTTTTTAAAGGAATCAAGAAGTAATATGCTGCCTATAATTATATCCACCCAGACCTTACGTATAGATAATTATTAATATGTAATTTGTTTTGTGTAGTTTTAACGTTAACAACTCCATTTTGCATCGGGAAATTTCGGAATGGTTAATGGCAATTTTCTTATAAAATATTTTCAGTTTCTTGTAGGAGAAATTAAATACCTAATCGATGTCAAATTTTAATATTATTTTTAGCCGAGTTATCAAAACCTCGATGGAACTTGATGTTTTGCGATATGTTTGTGATATTTCAGCCAAAGCTCATATCGACGTGATGAAGAAAGTCCGTCCAGGTATAATTAATATAGTAAAATTGAAAATAGTAGAGCAAAATAAGTTTTTATTCAAACTATGTATGGTTATTGAATTTAGGAATGAAAGAATACCAATGTGAATCCTTGTTTCAATCATTCTGCTATTACAACGGTGGTTGCAGACATTGCTCTTATACCTGTATTTGTGGGTCTGGAAATAATGGCTCCGTCCTTCATTATGGCCATGCTGGGGCTCCTAATGATAAAACAATCAATGGTGGTGACATGTGGTACATCGTTCAATTCTTCAGCTTCAGTGATGGGGGCTTGAATTTAATCGTTTTTTAATCATTCAGTTTGTTCGACATGGGTGCTGAATATTACTGCTATACGTCTGATATAACTTGCTCGTATCCAGCGAACGGGAAATTTACAAATGACCAAAAAATCATTTACAACGCAGTACTTGCAGCTAATCAAGCAGTCTTTCAGGAAGTTAAACCAGGTAATAATATGAACAATCGTAAATACTTTTATTTCAATCCCCACACACTCACTAGCCATGCACTTGCCCTGCATACTATATTACCGATCTCACCCTTCATACTGTGTCGTTAGTTTGGAATCTTCTAGTTACTACCAACAAAAATGGATGCCATGGGCCATTTACGTAGGGCAGTTTTTTTAAAAGTAAGGCTAAAAATGCACATACCAGAATGCATAAATTCGTAGACCTTCTACCAAAAATGTCTAGTCTGTGTCCGAAATGGGTGTATGCATGGAAGCTATTTCGTGGAAAGGAAGTCAGAAAGTTCCAGCAAACCAGACAGTAAATTGATAAATAACTATTTCAAAAGATTCATTGCTCTTTTCAGGTGTAAACTGGGTGAACATGCATCTCCTGGCCAATCGTGTAATGTTATCTAAGCTTCTGATGCACGGACTTTTGCAAGGAAATCTGGATGAAATGATGGAGGTATGTAATTCGCTGAAATATTACAATTTATAACCTTATTACTTTGAGTTGTTTAATTTATTTAAAAATTATTCTGCTTAGCCTTTGATTTAATTGAAATTTTAAAAATCGATTCAAGTGATCCTTGATTTTTAGATGTGTATAGGCGTACATGCTTCTATAATGTATGATTAATGCACAAATTATTTAATATATGAATCCCTGCAGGCCAACTTAGCAGCAATATTCCAACCTCACGGGCTGGGACACTTCATGGGATGTGATGTTCATGACGTAGGTGGATATTTGGAAGGACATCCGGAACGCCCGCAACCAGCCGGACTCAAGTCACTCAGAACTGCTCGAATACTTCAGTCCGGGATGGTTTTGACGATTGAACCAGGATGCTATTTCATTGATCACGTAAGTAAAAGCTATGTACAACTACGCTGCCTTGACTGTCACCTATGCATTCAGGAACAATGCACAATTTGACATGTTCTACATGACTTTTCATGGGACGAGCATTATAGTTTGTTAATGACTCAATATTTGATGTCCGCTACGGGTACGATGAGGCTAGCTGTAGTCTTCCTGTTATTGCTAAAGTTTCGATAAAGAATGTGGTTATCAACTGCAGTTGTAAATAAAATTCAGAACGTGCAGTTCGAGGTTTAGTACCTTCTCTAGACCACCATCAGAGACTATTACGCTATGAGATGACAGAGAATGTGCATGAAACCTCTCCAAAAGATATCCGTAAATGTAAAATAAAGCCATTCTGATATTGATCTTAGACCCACGGTTGTTCACCATTATCTTTTTTATGAGGCGAGAAGAACGTATTCCTCGTGTGATTGTTACTCGTACTTGTGACTGGGAATCTGGGATAATGACCTCCAGTCTGGGGCTGGACCAGACTCACTTCTGATCCCACTTTTCTTATAGAATGGTCGCAATAACCAGGACCGGGCGTTGTCCCGAGGCGAGTTCATTCAAAGATTTATGAGCCTCCATCATAATTGAGTTTAGTGTGTAGAGTCGCAAATATATTAACCTGCGACTTTCATTCTTTCTATACAAGAGATAGCATTGTTTTTATAATATCATGATGAAAAGTATAAAATCGTTACGATCCTTATTTTATAGCTGCTGGACAAAGCATTCGCTGACAGCAACCTGTCCAGGTTCTTGGTTCCGGAAGTTATCCAAAGATTCCGAGGGTTTGGTGGGGTTCGGATTGAAGATGACATAGCCGTGACAGTGAATGGGGCAGAACTTCTTTCTAATGTGCCAAGATCGTAAGTTCTTTTACTTTCTCGACTACTCAGCAGTTAATGTATGTCATAACAGGGACAGGACAGGAATGGTGTAAGCGGTTAGGAAATGAAAAATGGGATATTTCGGCTAGTTTTTTCCTGTAATTAAATCTCAAATCGTGGAAAAAATTATTTGGATCAAGAAATATTTTTTATTGGCGACGGAAACGAGTATTAAAATTGATTTAGTAGGTATGTTGATCTCTGATATCGGATTTCACATTGAGCCATTTGGTAGGCTAATCGCTATTTTGAAGCGTTCCCATCTAACACTGGATTTATACTTTGCACTTTTGACTTTGTCTTTTAATTCTTGTGTCTTACTCATGTTATAAAAATTAAATTCTGTGTAGCGAAAACAATGAAATGAAAGTAGAAGTATAAACCGGCTTAATCGAACTGATTGAGAAAATGAAGGGGTGTGACACGGGCCTCTTTAAAATAAGCGACGTATACCTGCGGTCATACGTATTTCATAACGAATATTTGTAATATTCAGTAGGTACATTCGCATCCCATTTAAAACTTTATCCTTAAATATTTCAGTACCCAAGAAATTGAAGAAATTATGGCTGAAGGGCACCGAGAATAAGCCAAAACTTTCCAGCTGTCAAGAACCTGATAAAGGGATGCAAATATTTTTGCTGTAGTGACCAAAACAGCTTAAATTAAAATATTGTGAACCTTGTCCCTGAGAAACTGAGTTCCCTGAACTGTAAATCTAAATGTCTAATAAATGATTTAATGAATTTTTTAATCTTAACCATCTTCAGTTCATGGTCGTTTTATTTTGATGAACTTTTCATTCGTCATCTAGATTTCTTAAACTCCATCCAAGGAGGACTGTCAACTGTGGCCTCGTGGGCAAGGACGATTGAAACGACAAGTTCCACATGTATTATTTAAATTTTATTAAAATGTACATCATATTCAAAGATGTCTTTATATCTTACGGCTAATCTTCAACCCGCTTACTGCAGTCCGTTCAGCATATTTTTGTATGCGTTTTATCATGATGACCTGTGCGTTTGCTGATCGTACAGGGTAGACAGTACAATAGATCAAAATGTATTTCATATTACATTCCTTATCAGTGAGTTATTCAAGCACAACCGACCATATCACATGTACCTTTGCTCCCAGAATTATATTTATCTAATAGTTTCTTTCGTTATATTCTAAATGCCAGACAAATAATCGACATTTGAATACCGATGCTAAAAGAGATAAAAGAAGTGAAACTACAATATTTATCAGTTTCCGATTAAGGGGAAAGCCAATAATTTCTACAGCTTTGAAGAATTCAAAAATGTAATGTTAATTTATGTTATATAGCATCATTTTTAGAATTAAGCCTCAGCCTGATTATTTTAAAGATCTTTAGATTCAGCTCGGTCGCCACTTAGCCCGGTCATTTCTCCCCGATTCAGCACTGTCGCCGGATCATGTCAGGAAAGGCTGAGGGTTTAGATAAGGGGGCAAAATACAGTAAAGTTTCTTGGATCATATAGTTTGTATGCTTTCCTTTATTTGAACTTTGACCAATATATGTAGTCAAAGTCGATGTTTATACTCCTTGGTTTACCAATATTATTTATTACTTTTGCAAACATATTTAGATATTTTCTGCGTTTTAATATTTGATGTCATAATATTTTTTGTTATTCCGAGTTCTACAATCGGAATAACGTGTATTGCATTCATGTTTTTTTTTACATTTATGTTTTTCTCCTGTTGCAACGGCTAAAACCGGAATCGAATGAACCCTGTGTTGACGAAACCTTGAATTTCTAAAACATGAGAAACATCAATTAAATAAAACAATAATCATGAATATTTGTCATCACGAATTATCAAAGCAATACTGTTAAAGGCAAAAAAAATTATACTAAGTAGTTAATATAAATTTCTAATATTTAATATTAGAAAGAGCAAGAGGCCCAGAAGCTCGAATACATATTTGTAATCCTATCCTTATCTGCATTGGAGATCGTAGCCATTAGCATATTCTTAATTAATTAAACAAAAAACAAATAAATCCTAAACCACAATAATTAAATGTAGGAACAAATCTGATTTTCACAGATGACAGAGTTTGAAAGTAAGTCCTATCATCTTTATTTTTATTTTTTTTGCACATTTGACAATGTCTTGCATTTTCAATAACAATTAAATTTTTATTTAGTTAGCACGATGAACACCAATTGACAGGATTTTTGTGGACACAATGGATGGGCACAAAATACTTTTATATAAAATATCCTGACCAAAAACTAGGGGTATAAAGTTAAGCCTTTCTAATCCTTATTCCTCCACAATTTCAGACCATATATAGTGAGTTATTTTGAATTAAAAGTAACTAAATTATGTACAATTCCTGTTTTAATATATTCAAAGGAAAACCCATTGTTAAACTTTTGATATCACTCCTCACTCCTTTTGAAGTATCTAACCTTTAGTTGCAATAAGTCAAAATCCTGTTTATCTGTTTGTTAGAATTAACTTAAAGTAGCATGTGCTACTAAAAACAAATCTAATTAAATTAAACGCCCAAGCCACAAGTTGAAAGTATGCAAAAATTCGGGCACGCATGGACGAGAAATAAAAATTCGAATTAATCGAGTCCCGTAGAATCTTAATTTTGATTTTGATCTAAATAGGATTCAACTGATAAAATCTTACTAATTGTTATCCTTGCCATTTGCCATAGTATTTTTTTGTATCAATAATTTTATTTTGTAAAGCTGTTCCCGAAATGAAAATCATTTAACACAATATCAAGAGTTATTTATCCGCTTAGATATTTGCAACACTTCTGCTTTTGCTTATTTAGATTTACATCTTTCTAATGAATTGACTCTTTTAGATAGAGCTGTTTTCAATGTATGGAGGAAAACAATTTATAACCTTTCCTCTTATGCACTTGTATGCCGCGATTGTGTTAAAATATTTTTAAGGTCAAGAATAAAGTTAAGGTTAAAAGCAGCACTATGAAGCTTTTCCTAATAGTATCCTTCATCCATGTAAAAATAGTTACGGAACGATCCCTATTTTAAGCTCAAAACAGTCCCAACCCAACTATTAAATAAAATAAATTCTTTTAGATCGATATAAATAAAAATTTGAACACTTTTCCCCCAGTTTAATATACATTGGCTTTTGAGTAAGATACATAAATGACTTCACTATAATCTGTACATTAAAAAATATCTTTCTTATTTCTACTCCGAAGCCCTAGGAAAAAAGTGGGGAGCCAACTCTCTGATTTAACATGGCAACTATTTAGCTCCAACCACACGTCTTAAAATTATTTAATAGTGTACAAAAGGAGCTATATTTTATAGTCAGAGAAGGTTAAAGATAAAACCCACGATTTCCCAGTCGCTGTATAGTTTACTCTGAGTCAGCTCAGCTCACAAGACCGTGGGATAAGTACATAAGGAAATTTCGCTAGCAAAACCCTTCCAGTTGAACTCTCTCTCTCGTGCAGCGTGGAACGAGTTGTTGTGAATTCTCGAGAATTGGAAATTTCTTCGGTTCTGACGTTGTGACTGAGTGAGCATCGCCCATAACCAAACCGATACATCAAAAGGGAAGGAAATTACTTCTCAACCACTCATTAACTTTCTCTGGGGGGCCGCAGGGGATTGGATACCTTTTATACTTGATTATCCACAACAATTCCAAGTATCTCAGAAACTAAGATTAAGTATAGGGACACCTCTTTTATTCCATAATTTATAGCTCTCAGTTTTATTAATAGGTAGGGAAGAGGATTCTTCCGGACATTGTCTATGCTAAGGTTGATTCCCACATTAAAAAAATGAGCGGATAATATCCTGGACAGCTTAACACTAGCATGATCAATCAGTTTTATGGCTGGTATTGCACGAGCCTCAAGTGACGCAAATGGGCTTATCATCATGCCCATATGTGAGTTCGATATTATATGTGAGTTGTATGACACGATACATTTGTCCCAAAGCTTAGGAGTACGACCAAACAAACGAGATAAATATGTCTCAACCTTCCATGTGTATGAGATTTAATATCCGTGTGGCTACACGGCTCCCTGGGTTCTTCCAAACCATTTAAAAAACAAGGAGGTGTCCCCAAGACTGAAGACAAATTCGTATGCACTCATAAGCTGAAAGGTTTTATCGTGGAAATCTCAACCATATATAACCACTCGCCTTTTCACAGTGTGTGGCAGTAATCTGCATAAATAAATAAATCGGAGGCGCTTCTGGAGTATCCTGTGTTGGGAATTTATACCCAAGTATTATTGCTCCCTTGTGTTTAAATAAAATACAAGATCATGTTCCCCGTAATCTCTTCTTTTCCTTGATACAACTTCAAGACAGAAAGGTGACATCACGTGATTAATTTTTAAGCTCGATACATGTAAACAAGTTGACACCTGCTTAACTGCTTACTCAAACTGCTGTCAACTGTGGAAGGTCTGAAGTTTTTATCTCCTTAGTAAAGTACATAAACTCGTAAGCGTCCTTTTATGCTGTCATACGAGGAGGAATCGTCTGGCAGAAATAAGCTTGTCTCACTCATTCTATCGAGAAGGACAAGACGAAAGTAAAACCCTTTAGCTTCTCAGTGGTGGGACCCTGACATTGATGCTTGTGAGACAGCTTAAATTACACTTACACACACTGACTATATGGATGAGAACCTCTGCTGGTGATTTTATCAACGGTAGACTTTTCCCTCAAGGTTATTCAAATTGAGTTGACTAAGTTGGTTGTCACATATTTGTCTCAATTTACGATTTTCTTTCCGGGAATAACTTCACCTACGTTTTAATCGTGACATTACATTGCAATCAAGAGTTTAATGTTGAAAACTCAAGGTTAGTCTAAGAAATAGTAGAAAGCTAAGCTGATTTTATTCAAACAAGAAATACTACGATGGGTCAAAATGACGAAGAATTAGCTCCGGAAGATACAACCCTTATAGCTCTCCCTACATCGAATGGGAGTACGCATGCAATTTCCATGACGGAAGGGAGTGCCAATAATATGAGTAATTGCAGCTCGAATGCCAGTAGTAATAACAATAGCAAATTACCGTCCCCCACCCAAGACAACACTATTGATGATGATGTAGAGATGGATGGGGCTTGCAACGTAAGTAAAATTAGCCGCGTAGAAGGAAAACCTGAGGATGATCACGAACGAGACTTGGACCTCTCGAGTGGAAGCATTGGATCGTCTTCAACAAACGGGTCGTCCTTTTCACTGTCCGCCTTAACCCCAGGAAGAGAGGAAGCATCGCCGGGACTGAGTCTCTGTATCCGTCCGGGTAGTGATGATGAGGCTGTCAAGATGACAGAACCAGACCATACGGACGAAATCGGGAAAGGAAATTGTCCCATCACAGCCACCGGGGATGACAATCAGGGCCGGGGACGGGATGGCAGGAAGAAAAGTTTTGGATTTGGACTAAACAAATTCAACCTTCGAGTATTTTCCCGATCCTCGCGATCTACAGAAAGGCTTGAACCTGTGATGAACAATCAACTACTTAATCAACCTATGGGTGGTGGCCCATCTGTGAGCAAATCTAGCTCTGAGTCCAACATTCCCATGTGTCACAATTCCCTTGATAACTTGACCGATGATCTACCCTCTTCACGGTCTACTGATTCAAGCTGTCTTCTCCCATGCCCAACTAGTCTGGAGAATTCTCCTGGAGGAATGGATGGGAATATTGGAAGTGGAAATGGTCTTTCTACTAAGGAGAATTCTGCTTGTATGTCTAATCAGGACGAGTCGGAAACGGGTAGATTTGGAGTCACTGGGGGAAAAGATTCAACGGGTCAGAGTTCAAGTGCCGGGCCATCTCGTGGAGTTTGTAGTTCTAGTGCGACGAGTAGTACAAGTGGGATTTCAAGCGCATCAACTATTCCAAATTCATTTGGCCAGAAGTTTAAACTAGTTACTGAGGGAGATGTTCAAGTGTGTAAAGTGAAGCATGGGAATAATTTAATGGACAAGTTCATAGGATCTAAATTATTAAGAAGATGGGAAACTCATCATATTTACTTAAATGACTCTTGCATCTCATCTAAGACGGTAAAGATTTATGAGATTTGAAGAGATTTAGCTTAATAAAAGATTTTGGATCTCCTTGCCATATTTTACAGATACATATTGTACTAATTCCTATCGATATTGATGCGATTTCGGGGTAAATTTTCATAGTCGCATTTCATAGACTGGCTGAGTTTCAAAACTGCTACACAAAAACAAATTATACAAAAAAGTTACATATTGTATTCTGTTCTAAGAACAGAGTGTCACTTATGCTGCTACAAGGTACAGCCCCGGGTACAGGTTTCTCGTACCTGGAGTTATGATTTTTTTTACATAGTCATCTTAATCGCTAAACTTTTTGTGATGTGGGAAGTGGAGATGGAGACATTGTAATTTCAGTATAGTGTTATAGTATTTCAGAAACAGATCTCTGCTCCGTACTTTTAATTCGTATAAAAGATTATCCTTGTGTAATGTGTAGGCGCAATCCCGAAAAGATTTCTCTAAGCTTGGCTTCTGCATTAATTTAATGAGAATATCTTATGTACCTCCACCTCTCTCTACACTACGTATCTTTGAGTACAACTACTTCAACCAGTCCTTCTATGCATAACAAATTTTAATGAATTACCCATACCTATGCTATGGTAGAACCTCATTATTTATTTGACTTCCCCCATTGCTATATTTTAGTAACTGGTTGTCCATGTACTGGAATGTACGCAATTTTATATGAATCGTTTGAATAATTACAAGGATGAATGAAATTGCTGCTGCATGCGTACCAATTAAGGTTTGCGACGGAATAAATCTCTCTTAACATATTACATGAATGAGTGGAAATTGCAATGAATGCATAATAAACACGATTTGTCTGTCTAAATCAGGAGTTGCTAATATTTTAGTAAGTATTAGGTTGGGATTTTATATTTCATGCACGCAGGGTGGTGTCTTAATATTTTATCATTTGGCTTGCCCGTCCTCCCATACTCGGTTAAGACATTTCCAAATACGCAATAAAATCCTCAACTGTTTACAAGCAATAAAATTTTTCTCATGACCCGATTTCCGAAAATAGGACAACTTCAGCTTTGACGACTGCACTTTAGTAAAACAAGAGTAATGTTCAAATTTCTTGCTAAAGGGAGATTCATCTGCAGATTCTCATAGTTTAGTCGTATTAATTCTTCGTACAGCTGAAATCGCATTAGACTATATATTGTTGGCACTCACTAACATCCACGAGCATCACATTCATGACCCTAGCCAAAATATTTCTATCCCTACAAGTATACAAGCACTTAATTTGAGATTGAAAAGTCGGCATGGCAAAAAGAGAGACAGGAAAGTAAGATTTCTTGATGGCAGGTATAGCTTAAATTGATTTTCAGTAAAAAAATACATGCAAATATATATGGCTTTCCGTAGTATTGCAAAGCAACGCTTGCATGATTTGGAAATGTTTAGCACAAGGGAATAAGGAGCATTTCAAAATTTTGAATAGATAATATTTATGATTACCTAATGCTAAAAAGAACATCCCAGATTCTTTTGAAAGCACTTTTTCCCCTTGGCAAATCAGAGTAGGACTCAGTAGGACTGGCATTGAGTGGGAAAAATGGAATTGACATCAGTGACATTTCAATTGAAACTCATTGAACAAGAAGACTTTCTAAAAGATCGGGGTTTCCCTCATGGAAATCCCAAGCTAAGGTAACGGGCTTGACAACAATTTCAAGACACACAAAGACTTGTGCTTTCTCCTTGAGAATTTCTCTAGGAGCGTGATAAGCAGTTTTTCCATAACCTATGATTTATCATTTCTTAGCGACGACGACTCCATCCAACTCGACCAAAGGCAAATCTACTCACTAAACTATCCCCAACTCACGATACCCAAGTATCTATGCAACCAGACTCACAAAAGCTTATCTTATAATATCAGAGTTCTTTCTCTTCTGAATTATATTGGTTTGTAGCCCCGTGCACTCTCTACATGCCCACCGATTGCGACGAGGTTCATGGAGAGCTTAAGAGTATTTGGTGTGCAGGATGGTGGTGTAAGACAAGCAGTCTTGACGTGTTTTTATGAAAGGAAATTTATTTATGGTATTTTTTTCTCAGCTCAGTACACTTGAAGCCTCAAGATGCCCTGTCAAATGTAATTTAGTGGGGTCACATTATATTAGTGAGAAAATGATTGAGAAAATTGCACCACCCCGGTTATCCAATCCTGACTTGAGCTCATATGGGGGGTTGATAGGCTCTGTTACTATGCTAGAACAGCTTGCTGTTAGCTTTGGCACATGAATGCTCCTATTGAATCAACGCCGGGGTTTGTCCTCATAGTGTTGAACATTTAATAGGATGTCAAAATTTGTCCAATCTATCCTCATGATGAGGACCTCATCGGTTTGTTTACGATTCGATTCCTAGAGCGGCTGATATTAAGGAAGGATACAGATTGTAGGTGATCTTTCAAGGACAATGGATAGTTTTATAGAATAAATTAAATGTCATCCTGGTTCGTCTGCATGGGGATTTGACAAACTTAATCAACGATTATAAATCAAATTGGATAAGGTTTTGACAGTTTTGAGTTTTTTTGGATGTTAGATGAAATTAAGGCAAGACGTATGTTTGTTATCAGAATGCGAGTTTCCAACCAGGGTTGGAATTTTCCAATTCCACCCTCTTCAAACCTCACAGCTCCAAGTAACTAGATTTGAGGATTCAATTTTGAGATGTCGGGTTACATATAGAAACCTTTTCAGTACAAGAAGGTATTTGACAAGAAAACGGAGCTGTCTGTTCTTCACTACCAACTACAGGTCAAAAGTGACACTCGAGTCTCTTTACAAAATTTTTTCAGTGTCATGCCAGCCGTGAAGTTTTTCAATAAAGTGTTCCTACGGAGGGCGCGTGGGCCTTTGATATAGGAAATCCGAAACGAGTTTTGAAGTTTGAGCAGTTCTATATTGTCCCAGGTTGGCGATCAGTTTTTTTATTCCCTCAATTGATTTATTAGTTTCAAAAACTTTAAATTTTAAGAGGGGCATGAATAATTTTAGCTTTCAGTAAAGAACAAATTAGCACCAATGACCAAGTTCATCATTGCAGCTTGCCTCAGCGTGGTGGGTAACGTGCAGAGAAAATTTGCAGGAGTAAATGTATTCCGTAATTTTATGCTGGACAAAACCTGCATGTGTTAGGTTACGAGTTGGCAAAAATGTTTATCATTGGTAATCTTGGTATTCGTGGAGATCGACGATAGTGCATTAGTGCGTAGTTTCTGAAGTTGTTTTGACTTAACCAATGGAGATAGAAATTCATTTGAATTTGCAAATAATCAAGTTTAATTTCCCATTACTAGATAAGTAATTTTAATCTCTCAAGGTTTCAATTAAATGGAATTAAAAAATCTAGATTTTATGACATTTTTAATTATAAAGAAAATTCTCACTGACATGCATATTAATTTTAGCTGCTCATTGCAATGGAAAATTAGGCAAAACTTTAAAATATCCAAAATCTGAAAATCAACTCTAGATTGCGTGCAACCAAAAGTTAATAGCTGCAAGCAAGTTCAAATTCCATCTCAAACAATTAATTGGATTTCTTCTCATTTGTCAAAGTAGTTTCTTAAACTAAAAAATTCAGAGAAAACTCCAAAATCGATGTTGAATGAGTTTTAGAGTTGGGATATTTGTAGTAAGTAATTTTTTTAAACCATTCAAAACTAGTAAATTAGGTATAGATACAGGCTGGAACTTTAGTCTCTCTCTGTAATCTAAATTCTGACTCTGTCTAGCATTTTGTTAATCGGGGGTGACTGACTGTATAATCCTATCCTGTAGGGAACTGAAGAAAGTTCCTTTCAACCCGTGAAGGGGCAGATTCACAATTCCCATTGCTTGACTTGTGGGTTAGTTAGGTTAGCGATTTATGTGCAAAATAGTGTGGTTTCCTACAGCACAGCGTTTCTCAAGGATGAACTGACTTTGTTCATAATTTGCATAAACGTGGCGGAAAATTAATGGAAGGCTTTTGCGAGTCCTTTCAGATTTGGAGACCAGGGACCACAAGAAACCACCAGCAACCAAAGATAGGATTTCGGAGACAAGCCTATGACGTTGCTTCAATGCTCTCCTATTTATCTTTGGCATTTATCTTCTCTTAGACTGACTTGTCCATCTTCTGCTTCGATGGGTTACATTTATTAGAAATACGTACCACAGACTCGAGGTAGGAACTAGACTAATTTGGAAGTCTGAAAAAAACGAATATCAAAGCGGGAAAAAAGTACGCTAACTAGAAAGTAAAGTTGGATTATATTTCTCATCCCCATAAGTACAAAGAGTCGAGCACAAGAGCAAAAAATTAGATTTAAAGTTGACCCATCATTGGAAAATTAAATACAATAAACTTATAGGAACGTCTGAAATATCTCTCTTTTTTATAATTCGTGTTATTTAAAGTTGACACATCATCGGAACATTAAATTAAATATATTATAGAATTGTCTGATTTTGTTTTTTAATTCGTGAATCTTATCTATTACTTTTGATTACAAGTATTTCTGGTTTCATACAGCCTATCGTCAATAATATTTTCAAGAATTTATGCAAATAAAAAAAATAGTCAGCTAAAAACTCAAATAAACCTAATGAAATAAATATACTATACTATAAATATAGTATTTACAAGGCCCCTATTTAATTTATATAATTATAGATATTCTGTAAAAAAAAGGGTATACATTTGTCGCTTAACAATAAACACATTGAGAATCTTTTGGCCAGGGGCGTGCGTTAAAAATGTCAGATGAGCTTGAAGTGATGATTTCAGCAGATAACGAATAATGAAAAATTAAGATCCGGGTGTGTCTATTAATAGAACAACATGCATCAGAGGTTACAAGGTTAATTGTGCCTCTCAGTCTTGAGAATGAATATTTCTACAATGATTAAAAAATTACCTCATGATTTATCTTGAAAGATTTAATGCTGTCACAGTTAGTCTTCACGAACTATTTCATGTAGAAACCGATACTTTTAGAGTCTAGACTAATGCCTAATACTATAACGATCCCGCATGCCGGTGTCTTTAACTACGTTTTTAAACGAGAAATTGTATAAAAATCTTTACTAATTGAAAGCTCGAGCATTCGTCGTTGAATGGGATAAGGAAAACGTATGGTCCACGTCGAGGATAGTATACCCTTTTGAATGTTTGAAGAATATTGATAAGTAGTCAATAGACTTGAACCCCAATTTTCATAAGCTATTAATTTCTGCTAATTTCAAAATTACCGGATGGTAATTGAAAAAGGCAAGCCAGGACATATATATGATTTTACAGAGCAAGTTAAGATTCAAAATTAATTTCAATAATACATTCATGAAAGAAAAAAGGGTGATAATTATGATAAATCCTTTATGATTACCTGTATCAAATGCCTATTCTCGTCATCTGTATTTTGGATTATATGGTGCGATCAAACCTTTACAAAATTCAAGGTATTGTCCGTAAAAAACCAATGTCCTTAATCGATTCACTGACTTTGTAATGTGGAACTATCCTATTCTAGATTATGACTATAGCACATTCCCTTATCTAGTTATCTCTATGTCCCCAGATTCAGTTCTGTTCAAATCATTATTCTAAATGATACATCTGAAAAGGAATTTATGAGCACATTAGTAAATACATTAGCCTTAGTTTGAAGAACTGAGAATGTCATATGCGAATCCTTGTTTTTTTATTTAGCTCATTGAAGTTCTTGCAAAAGGAATTGCAAACCTTTCTGAGCTACCAGATGGGAACAATATTGTATCTGATGACGATGTCAACCATTGTGCACTACTGAGTATGCACAACTACAATTACTTGCAAAAAATTATGATTGACGTCAAACATTCTTATGACGGACAAACCGGTTTCTTTCATTTCGTCACCACTCGTCATCATCCGGATCAAATTAAAGTCTATTAAACTGCATATTAATCAAATGCAGCCTGATTTGAAAATACTTTTACCTGGTGTTATGACAAATGAGATTACGAACAATAAAGGAGGTGGATGTCATTCATACATCGTACAGCATATTCCATTCAAAATAATACTCGAAATCTATTTCAATATTCTTGATGAATATCAAATTACAGATATTCTAAATAATTGTTTTGATTCTTGTACTCTGAATTGTATATATACATGCTATTTAACGGACTGAAAAAAATCAACTGTGTGCTTGTGCAGGCAGGGTTTTGTGATAAAATAACAGCTAATATTGAATTACTGCTTAAGTTATTCTCCTGCAGATTTGATCGCTTACACATTTTTTGATAACAACATACAAGTTGGATCTTTATTAATCTCCAGAGCACTATACACTATACATGCAAGCACTAGGAATTAATTTTAAGAATCAATTAACATGAAAATTAAGTTACAAAGGTCAGTTTGCATGGCCGGGATAGAAAGAGAGCTTATGAGGTCCCAGACCAACTCTATGAATACAAAATAGAAGTAACTGAAACTGATAGCATATATCGTAAATATGTAGAATCTTAAGTTTTGATTTTAGAAGAGACGCTACTATTTTCAAATGTCTTGAGTTAAATAAAAAATAAACACAGTCACTACTTTCTATTGCATACTTACACCCACACAGAACATGCAAGTTTTAAAAGTAATTTGTTTCAATTATTCTGTATATTACACATAGTTTGACTACTGTATTCGTACTATCATATACTAAGTTCAATATCAAAGTTGAAATAGATACAAACCAGTCTTAATAACATGATAAGCACACTTGATGTCTTTTGCAATCCTATTAAATCAACTGAGGTCTCAGAGGAATCAAACTTGTTTGACACGACCAACTCCTCTTCTTAACAAAATTCTATGTATCTAATCTTAAGTGTAACTTCGTGTCCCTCCGGACATTTACCTAAAAAAAGTAAGGTTATTCCTTAGAGAAATTGTACAGCACCTTTGATGCTGATATGAAAGAGAAAATTGTTCAGCAGAG
This sequence comes from Agrenia bidenticulata, assembly GCA_034694785.1. Taxonomy (NCBI): domain Eukaryota; kingdom Metazoa; phylum Arthropoda; class Collembola; order Entomobryomorpha; family Isotomidae; genus Agrenia; species Agrenia bidenticulata. The sequence goes on along the minus strand of JAQFYM010001489.1, from coordinate 12,395 downwards.
AGACGAATTTGTCCTCAGAGAATGTCTGATGTTGTTATTCGATTTTAGATTTGGTACACAAGTTCCCTTTCCTACTCGGATCCTATCATATCTGACAGGTTCTGTTCCAAATCCAATAACATCCGCGCAAAGATGAGGATGAGATTTAGGGAACCGAGGTGACAAGACCAATAGACCTCAAACGAAAGGCACATTTCTATAAAGATTTGTTTTCCTTCTGCTGGAATTTTGTTTATTCCATATTGTACTAGCAACTAGGAATTGATTGATCTGAGCCAGTTCCTTTGGATTTAACGACTACCTCTATCCTTAGCTAGGTCTAGGAGGAATAACTTCCAATGATCAGGCTAACTTCAGAGAAGAGTCAAAAATTTATAAAAAAAATGGATAATGCAAACGATGAGTCGAGACTGGAGAAAAGGACAAATCGGTAGAAGCTTTATTCTCTCCCTATAAATAATAAGTGGCATAATTTAAACATCTTTAAAAGCCTCCGTCTGTACAGTCAGTGAATTTATTTTTACAGAAGAATGGTGTGTTGAATATGCTGTTCACTCATATTAAACATTAAGGAATATAATTGGGGAAATGTTAACATATCTTTAGAATCTTTTCAAAAAGTTTATTATGTCACGCAATCACGGAAATAAATAAGTCAAACTTTATATGATTTTGTGTAATCGGGATTACTAGAGAACTGCAGTTATCGTTAATCTAATGCGTAGTATGAATTATAATGTAGTAATCCAATGAACAAACAATATTCTCACATATTCTGTAAATGAGTCAATAATCAACAAACATAAATTTCCCCTAATTATCATTTATCATGCCGTTTTATCGCCATCGGAAAGTTTTGCTTGAGCATTATTTATTTATTTATCATGGGCAAGCAACTTAGCTGAAAATGCATTATGAAATATTCAAAAGCTGTAGTCGCTAGACAGAGTAGACTTGTTTGTTTTCTTGTTTGTGGTGGTTGTTGTGGTAAACCGAGTAAACATAGATTTTTCCCTGTAGCAAATATGTACCTTTCCTTGCGATTCCCAACAATTCGTTTTTATGGTTGGTCCCTTGAAATCTTGCCAATCCGTATGTCCAGTCCAATGACCAGGACTAAACACACGGAGTTAAAAAGCAATATTGGCTAGTTGAACATGATTCGTGACCATAGATTACGAAAGTTGAACAGGACTGTATCTCGACTATTTTGACTGCGACAAATAAATCGAACTAATTAGTTAATTTTAAATATTGTATGCATATAATGTTTAAAAAATTATTTGATAAATAGCGCAAACTAAGAAAACAAAAACATGATTTCATAAATCTCCCATTACAGTACATTTATATCTATATGGAGATTCAAGAAAACTTGAAGTACATGCAAATATAAGCAATGGAATGGATACACCAACATCGCAATGCTTTGTTTTTTGAAGGTGGTGAATGCCGCCTTTATTAATTTACGCTTGACAAAAGCTTTTAAAAATCTGAATTTTATAAGATTAAAGAACTTTTATTACTTTTCTAATAGCTGTCAAGTAAAGGTTTCGGGAGTCGCAAAATATTAGTCCCGATGTGTCAAAAGCGAGCTTAGGAATATTAAAAAATATTATTCTATTTCAATGACTTTGACATTATAAAACCAGATGGAAACAAAGTTGAATAGTGCTAATATTAATCATTTGAAAGTTTTGAGTACTTTCGATCACTTAAAATTTAGTATACCTCCCAAGAATTTCTGATGGACCAGGCAATGGAATGTATACAGAGGGATAAAATAGAAGAGACCTCCTAGCAGGTTCCAATTCCAACATTGGGCTATAGCTAATAATAAGTGGCAACAACATCTGCTCTGAATTTATAAAGCCTCTGAGTTCAACTCGAGTGCCGATCGCTTAGATATTTGTATTCTTGAGGCATTGTGGCTCACACAAGGTGATTTATTTTTAGACATGGGTCAATTATTCTGGTGTTCAGGTAGTTACTATTGATACTACTAGAAGAAACTCGGGCTTGGGCTGCACTACTAGTCGTCTGAGCACTTTGAGTGCATGACTTAATATAAATAAAGCCCTGCAATCTCGCAGAGCCTTCTTGAATGCAGCACACAGCATACCTCCAAATATGAGATGAAACATTCGAAAAACACGGTGGATCCTTTTAAGAAGAATGGATGATGATAATGTTATGAAAATACTCCAAAGCTGTTACATCTCTTCCTTGGCTTGTCTTGGCCAATATTGAACTGGAGAAAGGAGGGGATTGTTATGACAAGAACAAACACCAAAAATCAATTTGCATCTGATATGGAGAAAATGGGCAAAGTTTCTCTAGCGTTAAAATAAACATTATGGGTAAACATTTGGGGGGAATAGAATCCTCAGTAGCCCACTTGCTCTTTCAGTGTTTTTACTCAAAAAAGTTCAAATATATTTCCCCTGTTTTGAAACATTTTCCGAGGCATAAAGAGAAAGTAAGCCAAGCGATTTTGTGGAATGTGCAATCTCATGAGATTTCAAGAAATAACGAATCTCTATATAAGACTCGGAATACTGATTCCACTCTTATTATCTTACATTTATTTCATTCTCGATGGTTCAAGATGAGATAGATATAAAAAAAATGAGATTATGGATGGACAAGTTCATCCCCCCCGTATACCGTCAACGTAATAAGGTACGTTTCAGGTTTAGAGAACACAAAAGTTTATCCTTTCGAACTTCTGGATTAAAGTTGCTCAAAAAAGTAGATTCCAATCTCTGTCGGGATTGTTTATTGAATATACTTTTGAGCTCTGCCACGATTCTTTTTATAGAGGTAAAATATTCCACGAGCTTTAATGGAGGATAAGTTTACAAAAATTTATTCATCAGTTAGATTTTTTGATTCGACCAGTGGTTAAATTTAATAAGCTTATATAACTCCAACACATTTGTCTTACCTTGTTTATCTTGAATTGCCATTTAATTTCTAGAACTGTTTCTGAAATAGTATATTCACATAATGCTACATATACATTATATAAATCAAAGTCAAGATGCCAACTAAGTAAAATCCCCACAGTCTTTCTTTCTACGAGTCAAAGCTTTGAAGAAATTTCATTCCCGACAGACTCGACTTTATTTAATCCCATTAAGATTTACAAACAGTACGATTATTTGTAAACATATAATGCAGCCCTTTGCACCAAACCAAACGAAAAAAATAATTCTACCAAAAAAACATACATTCCTATATATAAACTCGACTTTCTCCTGACTTCCGAAATGCGACCTCTTCTCTCATCAATAAGAATAAGAAAAAGCTCGGATCCATTTAGCCAAGCAACAAGATACGTCTTTTTATTTCAAAGAAGCAGATGTTCAAAGAAACTATATCCTCCCAAAGATTACTGTGTAACTAGCCTTAAAAGACCCTGCCCAATGCCCCGTGGGAATGGGTGTATCTATCCAGAAATTTTATCTACTGTCAGCAATACACACACACCATTGAAACGTATTTCCCTCAATACAGAACATTTAATAGAATCGAAGACTCTGGACAAGAGTTTGGACTCGAGAGGAAATATCTCAGGGCTGGCTTTGACCCTTTTTTGTGGCTTTACGGCATCCCTACTTTCACTTATTTTCAACGATTCAAATGGCTATTCATAAAATGCCCGTGTATCATCTGTTCTCTAGCACGTCCACTGTGCCAAATGCTTTTGCTATCTGAACTCTCACAGACTCTTTCCTCCTAATATGCATCTCTACTTCTTCTCTGCTTTCTCTCTATAGCATATTGAAGTTGACCTCTATGGCTGAATTGAATATGACTAACAGCCCTTGAACTAGGGCTAAAACACATGGCTAACCTATCATATTTTTCAACACAAAGAGAATAGTAAAAATGTCTCATCAGCTAATGTAATATTGAATTGTGATGGGATGGCTGAGTATGTGCTCTTACTGCTCTTCTATATGGTAATTAGAATAACTCGGGGCGAAGTCTTTGTACAACGTGGTCATACTATTATCCATGTACCAAGTTCAGTCTTGGGTAGTTGCATGGGGTTATGTACTTTGAGGATTATGTGTGTGGTTAAAGGTATCCACTTTCTGGCCTAGGGATATGATATGAATACTTGTGTATGCATGGATGATGTCTAGTCTTTTCTAATATTCTTTTCAATACATCAGTTTTTAAAACTGCTGACATAGGCGAGAACAGTGGTGGAGCTAGAGGAGTATTGTGTAATGTGTAGTGTAGTAAAAAATAATATATCCGCCGGAGCTTAGGTCGATAACATGCTCTATGAAGCTCCTAAATATTGTACCCTCTGTCTACCTCACCTATCTCTTCGTTTGCATCCGCATGTGTTTCTCAGAAATATGGATATTCCCTCTTGAATCAGAATGTCATTTGCAATTCTAAATGTCACCCCCTTCTTATTGCATCACTTTTTCCTTTTTTCATTCCAAGATTCAAGAACAAACGTGAAAGAGTGAGAGGCGACCATGATGATGCTAAAGTTTGAAGAAAAAAATCGTCGATTTAACTACCTTTATCATATGTAGCCCTCCATGCATGCATTTGAATGGAAACTAATACCAAGTTGTCCTCAAGTTTTTGCTTCGCTGGCTTTTCGTGAGCTCTGAGAAGGAAAATAAGAACTCGCATGATAATCTACCCAACCAATTCCATGTCTTCGAGTCGACTAGACTGCAATCAGTCAAAAAAAACTTTCCCTCCCGAAATTGAGGTAACGATGGGGTAGAAAAAGTTTCCAATCTCTAAATGCGCTGTTACTGGTGACAGGCACAGTGTGACTTTTTTTTATAATATCGTTTAATGGTGGAGATAATTATATCGGGTATGGGGTAGAGGATTTGGACCACGATCGCATGGACATGCATTAAAGTACTGATATATGTAGTCTCCGGTCATGCGACATTCCCAGATTAATTGGAATGTCATTAAATCTGAACTTAGAATCCTTCTCGTATAATCAATGCAGCATTTAAATATAAACATGCCTGTATGAAATGTGACAAAGATTATCTTGTGGTTGTAAATACATTTTGAATTCAAACATTTTATTTAAGAGTAGCTTTGATCCTGTACAAAACCTGCAACACGAACATCTATCTCGTATTCATTGGTGCATGGAGTAGCATTAAAATTGTATTGACCTCCTTGGAATTACAAGTAATCCAGGAAGGTTAAGTGATACGCGGTCAGACTTGAAAGAAAATGTTCCCAGTTCCATTTCCTCCCTTGTTTATACTTATACCCCGTGACTGTGTGATTATGCAATATTGTTTCGAGTACATTATTAATAAACGATGGATAGGCATGAACTTTCTAGATTAAATTCACAGTGTGAGTTGCTATATCTCATCATGGGAATTTGGTGGATAGGAAAGCGTATATTGTACTCTAGCCAGGCACAACCCCAGTTAATATATATGGATTAAAAAATAAAGCTTAGTATTCTGGCGGAAATGAATTATAAATTGTTTACATTCACTTTGAAACATGTCTTGGTTAACAAGAATATGCTTAGTCTCCAGGTACTAACGATGGATCGATCCTGGAGAACTTTAATAATTAAAACGCATAGACCATGCTCTGCTTTTTGTGCGGATTACAAATTATATGGTGAGGGGAAATTTCTAAGTTGGGGGAAAAAATTCTGATCTTCCATCTGGTTTCTATCAAACGTCGACTCTTTCTCGCTATTTTGATCCCATACCAACGAATTGGCAAAGTTTCTTGGAATCGGTTCAACTTTTGGAATCGGAAGAATAGCTCAATTTGCTTTTGACGCGTACAGACAGACTTTCCACTTCCCATACAATTTTTTTAGTTATTCTGGTGAAATAAAACAAAAACTCAAAATGTCCAACTTTTCCGTCCTATAAATATTACCAGGTAGCACTATGCTATGTTATCTATCATCTGTAGTTGATTGAGATTGGATGAGCTAGGAACAAGATAGAACTTCTAAATTCTAAATTCTACAAACTAGGCATTATCCAGAAAGATTTTTAGTCTCAAAACTATATAACTCTCTTTAATAGCTTAGAGTTTAAACAAACTGTACCTTCCAACGTAGAAGTATTAAATTAAACAAATTACTGTTAATAGAAATTACCTTTCATTAAATCTCTTTGATTAACAACAGCTTTCCAGTTAATTGAACATTTCAATTTCATTAACGGAATTAATTGAAGAACTTGCTTCAAATCTTCCTGTCGTTTATTTAGTTTACAGTTTTCAGCTGTTGTTAAGTATGGATCTGAAATGCTGTATATTTGTTAAGTGCGACTCCTTGGAGGAGACTTTTCATCCCTCAAATAGTGAATGGTGCTTTCCTGACAGATGGGAAATATGCATTATCTAGTTGAAATTGTTTTGAAAATTGATAATCAAATAAGTTTGTCGACTTTGCCTAATGTGGAACTAGCTCCTTTGGATATCAAATATACTCGACAAGACAAGCTGCCAAGAGATCAATTTAAACGCATAATCAACTGTGGAATATTGAATAGCATGCGATCCCTTGTCTGTGCCTTAAAATGAAATTGTAACGGTTTGACTTCCACTGTCGTCATTATGTTTGCATGTAAAATGTTATTGATGTTTATACAGCCTCGAGGCTATTCGATAAAAAAGAGTGCAAACAACTAACTGGTACTCGTATAAGCTCAGTATTATATGCCGTCCAGTTGCATGACTTGGGTTATTTGACATCTGACATAAGAGTTTGTTTAAAATAAAACTAGATGACATATTGGCTGCCGAAATATTGCCACCATGCATTCCATCAGATTTTCTGCCCGTAAATCTACTGTCTGCTTGAAATTTTGTACTCCAAAATGTTTCATTTCATCCCGTTGTTTTATTTTTGTGAATTTGCACAAACAGCTGCATAGTTGATTAGTATTTTATTAATATTTGGACTGACGGTTAGGTTATCGTTATAAAATAGTAAATGTAAACAGTATTCCGAAAGCCTTAAACTGATTACATTGTAATTTGTAACTATCTGTCTAAAGTAGTTACAAGGGTTAAACTTTTGTTTATATTTTAGTTTCGTGAATTAAGCTCGTTAAACCGTCAAATAATCATTACGAAAACTTTAGCCTAATTAACTATTAATCTTGAATACAGATTTGTTGTTACTTGGAAGTATCAATGTCCTGAAAATTACTTTTCCCGATTGGTATGATGTTGCGAATCTAATTAAGGGCAAACGATTAATCGATCGACCTTTCTCTAACATTGTGAAAGAAGTAATAATTCATAATGCACAATGTAATTATAAAAAATATCTCCTAACTAAATCAGACCTCTATTGCTCGCATCCTCAATCACAGACCATCAACTCAAATGATTTTTTATAGCTATAAATACATATCTTATGAAACCTTCTATTCTATTTAAGATTTCATCTATCCTCCTTCATTTTGGTTACTAGTACTCATAAAATAACTAAAGCAAGGGCGTTATGCATGAATTTCTAGATGGTGGTTGAGCTTATTTAAAGGTTAATGGACCTTTTCTGTGCTCCAAGGTAACTTTTCCACTGTAGAGAAAGCGGACAATCTCATAATTTGGGCTTCATTTTAATTTATCCCAAACTTGAATTTAGATCCAAAATCTTTAAATTAAAGATGTTTTACGAACTGATTGTATATTTTACAGTTGTTCTACAGTTGTATATTTCTTCAAACTGTGAAATCAGAACCCATAGGAAGGCCAATTTTCATGGTTTAACACTACGAGGAATGTAACTATCACTCTATCTCAATGTTTTTTCACGAGGGGCTGAAAATCAATTGCTTTGGCTTTTAATTTATTTACTTACGTCAAATTAAACAAATGGAAAGGAAATCTGACACCGAAGGTTTTGAAACAAATCAAGACATGGTTCTTGATTATTCCAACAGTATAAAGCACATGGGAGATTTCTCTTCAGAATAAATGAACTCCCAGAAAGCTGTCTGCCCACAACTCTAAATCCATTTTGATTTAGCTTTCAATTTTTCTTTCCCCAGCCCCTAAAACACAACTAGATTTCCCTTCGATACATCCAAGCGTCAGAATCCCAACAATTCGAATTCCCAAATCCCCCAATCCACTCAACAACAGTCAGTAATAAATGATCAGTGAGGGCAAAACGTATGTAACTTGCCAAACAAAATCCATTGGCTAGGCTCATAAAACTGGAACCGTTCTGATTCAACATCAGTATCAACGTCTCAAACCTCAAACTCAACCCACGAAACCAGATTCCCAATTCACTTTGGAACTTTTATATTATTCTTTCCCTGATAAAAGATTGGTGCAAAAATAAAGGGGTTTTTAGATAGGATACTTTATGTGGAAGCCAGAGAAAGTCAAGAACAATCAGAATCCGTTTCAATTTATTTTCACAATCCCGTTAACAAAGTTCTGAAGCCTCCGAGAACTAGAGTCTACGACAACCCCTTCAGCCCTAAGACAAGGCATATGCCTTCCTTAGCATCTTCTTATCCCTACTCTTCGTCGACCTCCTGACATTTCTTAGTTTAAGTTGTTGAAAAATGACTTGTTTGTTTATTATCTGTGCTTTATCCATCAGATGATTTTTCACACAATCCCTTCTCTTATCTTTTTACTCTTCAAACATGCGAACTTAAATATCTTGGAAAGGCAGACATCAGAGGGATTTTTTCCCTTTCTCAATTTATCTGTAACGAACAGTATCATGCGAGGGTTGTGCTAAAACGCTATCAGTATTTTTATGCTACCTTACGTACTTCTTCAAGTCAAATTCATGTTTATTCCTCAAATTAAATTCCCCATTGTGTTTTAGTGAATAGTTTACAAAGAAAAAAGGGTCACCGGTCTCAATACCATGAAACGAAAGAGGGGAGGAACTTTCACTTGTATAAAAAACAGGAATTAACTTGTCACACGGATACATTTACTTTGAGAAAGACAAGGACGGGAATGAAGCCCAAGGTTCCTACTCACTATTTAAAGGGCCATTTATCATTCATCCTTTCACCTTACTAATCCAGCTTCATTTATCATCATCAGGCTCAAAGCGTGTAGGCAGGCGTCGTTTAGAAACCTTCGTGTTCTTTTCATCCCACTGGGAAAGCAAGTGCCCTGTAACGGTGTCCTGGTGGGTCTTGTATATTAAAATGAATCTGTATAAGTACTAGATCCTTGATGTCCAGGAAACAGTAGATTTATATGGGGCAAGCCATGGCACATGGAGAATGTACTGAAAAATATAGCCCTGTTGGATTTTTGAAATCCCTAAGAGATAACACTAGATAACCTCTAAAAACTTGGAAGTTATATTGTGCAGTGATTCTTAATAGCTGCTGCAATGGCAATCTTATGGGCCATAATGGCGCCTTATGTTTATCATCGTCGACATTATAGGATTTGAATGGGTAGTTTACCATCGTCATTAAAATATATCTTGATTGTAGTTATCCTCAACTCAGAACGTCAACCTAGTGAACATGCGATCACTTTTTTGGAAATAGTCTACTATGTGAGTAAAAAAATCAAAATAGTTCCCAGGTCTGTTCCTAATTAGGTTGGAGTGCAGAAGTTTCTTGAACATGGCGAATGGCTTATTTTGCTCTAAAGTCCTTTCCTAATTATAAAAGTAAATATTAAAGCGCGGACAGTAATTTCTGCATCTGGCACATGATGTGATAAGCACCTTATACATACAAAGATGTTCTATAGACTCATATGAAATTAATTTGCTTCCCAGGGTATAAGTTGATTTGGTTTGGAAACGAACTTTTGTACCTTTAGCGGTAGCCAAGAAGTACATAGTTGGATAGATCCAATGTCTTCAAACAAAAGCCCTACGGCTTTTTTCAAATTACAACTATGGGTACAGTTTAAATTGGTTCAGCGTACGCAGAAAACTTCTCCTATAGCCAGTTGCATGCATGATGGCAATAAATTGGATTTAAAGAGAACCTTAAAGAGGCAGTAACTGTGCTCCGAAAGGAAAGATTTATGACTAACGGTGGTATTTATTTTGACCTTACAGACTATCGGATCATTATCGAGCCAAGTTTCCTATTGGCAGATGCAGGAAGTCTATGTGTGCGTCCGACTGGATTCAAAGTCCAGATATGTCATCCGTATTGTTCTCCCGGATGGGTCTCTTCTATTACAGGTTGGGTTTCTTTCTTTTTCCTTTTGTGTTCTGGTTGAGGTTACTTTGCAATTCTTGTGTGTTGCGTGCATATTATTTTCAATCCTTTCAAATTGAATGGGTTTAAACCCATTGAGATTGCGCTACTTAATTTTGTCCAGGCTTTAACTTTCTCTCATATTATGTGAATGCGACCAAATGAAAAGGGAAAGGATCACAGCGTTGGACACTAATTACATTTAGATAAGAAGAAATCAATAGTTCGATAACACCACTGCACTAGACCTTGATTTGTACGAGACGAGCCAAACACCCCCGGAGGGATGTACGTTTACAATACTAAGTTAGATTTACGAGCAATATAGGACCACTACTATCTTGTCTCAATCAAGATCAAGTGAATGACGCTTTAAATTGAAGGACAATCTTCTGTAAGCGTCTTTACTTCATGGAATTGGTTTTTTCAAAAGTCGCGTAAATACATCAAATAACACAAAATTTCATGCCATAATAATCTTTATTGGAGAATCTAATGTCTACATCATTCAAATAGTCAACTTAGAGTCCAGTCCCACGTAGACATATTTTCTATTCTATGGGTCATATACCTCATTTATAGAGTAAAAGAGTTTTTTTGTAACTTCTCAGGTTGATCCAATGCTTGATCGTTTCCCAAGTAAAGTCAGTAGTTTTTATTACACCATGAAGGATTTATTGCTATCTCTTTTGTGATATACTTGTGGTGGGTCAATCGCAGTTTTTCTAGACCATATATGATACATGACTTACATTGTGCATCATCAAATCACTTTGGAGTGAGTATAATAAAATAAAACACGGTGTAAGATTTCAATTTTCCAAAAATCATGTGAAACAACTCCTTAGCCGAATTCGATTCATCGGGATAGGAGAATTCACTGCATTTAAGCAATCATTTCAGAGTTGAGTTTATGTAACGATTTAATTTCCGGTTAAACCTTGCTCCCCAACCGAAGTTTGAAAGGCAATCGTGATAGAAGACTATCAGTAGTATACCTGTCTATACTAAGCTAGTAAAACAAGGTAGTTAATCGTTCCATTCTATATCTATATATAGGTGCTTCTGTAGATAGCATATAGCTGTAGACACCAGACCAATTAAGAAATTGGAAAAAACTCAAAAAAAGCCTTTGAAACGTATTGAAGCTCAGGTTTAATATTCTGTGCACATAGCTAGTAGTAAATAAATTCAGCATTTTTTTTCAACTTTGGTACGACCGAATGGGTCTATTTCTTTAGTATCTATGTCCTGTACGAGAAGTGCTAGTGGAATTGTTGGTTGGCAGGATTTGTTGGACATTTCCCTTATAGGATGGATGGATGGATAACTTTGTCAAGGAAAGGAAGTTTCTTTCTGTTTTCCCTGTTGAGTTTCCTTGGTATTCGTAAATGTACCGGAAGAGCATTCGTCCTATCATGCAGGAAATTTGGTATCTCTATATCCTAATGTTCGTGCTTAGTCGATTAGGCAAGAGACAGGATGATTTTGGGCTTGAAGAATCTATTTCTTTGATGGAAAGGCCCTAGCAGATCTTGATATAGTGTGTAGCTATAAACAAGACCCAACTGACGGATGTTTGGTGGTTTTAACTCTTTTTGGGCTAATCCTTCTTAACTTCAAATATGCGCTTCCACGCCAGTCAGTACTTTCTCTTTCAAAATTGATCCACTTCACTCTCTTAGGCTTCTATGAAAGATAAAATAATTGTGACATAAATTTTACCTGATTGTATACATGTACACATACATTAAGAATCATATCTGGAGCTCAGAATGTCTTACACGTGGATTACTTCATGCCAGTCGAGCAGTCTTATTACAGCTTTAATGTGGTCAGGGTCTGATGATGACAACTAGAATAAATGAAGTGAAGCATGCAAACTTACAGACAAGGGAACGATGATGAGGAAGGGGTTGAATTTTCTTGGAAAAGAAAATAGACTTCCTCCCATTATAAAAGTAAGACATATCCACCTTTCCGGGTAAATAACTAACAATCCGAAGAAGCAGCTTGTAATCTCTTGTGGTTACTCAGGCGTTAAGACATTTCGGATCTTTAGGTATATCTATTTGGGGATATCTGGAAAGCAGACTAGAAGGACATGTTTTGGCGGTTGTCAGCGTAATCATGGACAGATTATTCGTTGACAGTCAGTTAACGGACAAAGGCAGTTACTGGAATAGGGTT
>JAQFYM010001488.1:0-33169 GCA_034694785.1 Agrenia bidenticulata | reverse complement strand
TATACAATATGTATTTTTTTATTTTTACCTTTTTTTAATAGATGCTTATCTTTCATATCTTTTCCGATATCATAAAAAACATATACTTTTGATTTATGCGTAAAAAATATTGTCCTATAGTTTATCACATACGTTCGCTGACGTTATTTGTAGTTTTGTCCCTACTTAATTTTTTTTTTAAAAAGTTAATTTTTAAAATTATTTTTATATAATATTTCATTTTTAAAATTTAAAAACAAATTACATTCTATTTTCTACTATGCATGTTTTGCATTTTCTGGTTATTCTTATAGATTCTTTTTGAAGGGTAAAAGTATACCGATGATAAGAATACTATTGTGGTACTTTCACATATCTGTCTTCAAATGTTGACTTTTGAGTAGAATTGCGTATAGGGTTTTCTTAGATATTGCTACTGTAACTTTTGCTACTGTAACTTACTGTATCTTTTTTCTGGTTACTGTATTTCGAAAAAAGATACCATTACATAAGAGTATTTATATTTTTATACATCTTTATTAAACTTTCCAAATTTAGTAATAATTTTGTAAGAAAAAACACAAAAATTTTTAAAAAAAATATATCCAAAATTAGGGTCTATAAACTAAATTACGGCTTGTAAAGATCTTTAATAAATTTTATCAACACATCGTTTATTTTTAACTGTTAGTTTTTTCGGACCTTTAACAAGCGTATAATTAAATTACAGGAGATACTTTAACTAAAATGTTGCTAGCTTTTTTTAAATTTAAGGGCGTGTATTTGGTTTTACTATGGTGAAAATCTCTGTAGTAAATCGACATGTTTTTTATTCTATGGTAACTTTAACCTATAGTATTTTTTATTTATTTAAATTTACTATAGTAAATTTGGTTTTCTTTGGGAAAAAATTGTACCTATGGTCCCCTCTATGGGTAGTTTTTACCCATGGTGTTTTTTTTTGACATTTAACGTAAGAAAAAAAAATTACCCAACGAAAAATCAAAAACTATAGAAAAAAGATAGACTATGTATTTTTGTTTGCTATGGTAAAACCACTTTTCCTATAGCGAAAAGTTCTATAGGAAAAGAACGGGTTTTACTATAGCCAAACCAAATACACGCCCTAAGTATATGAAAATTAGTGTTTGTAGCTCTATATTATAAATTTGTAATTTTCAAAAGGTCCAAAAACCTTGCACAAAAATAAACCAAAATTTTAGGTAACCAGAGTATAATAATGTCTAAGAGTCAGGAATGCTAATATTGTATGGCAATATTATTGTTAAGTGTTTTTTGATCTCCGTCATTATGGCAATTATTGCAATTATGGAAGACATGATTTTGTAGAAAAAAAAAGTCATAAAACGTGTGTAATTGTTGTTATAACAAATTACAAACAGGAATTATAAAAATCAAATATATATCGTCTTCCAAAATAACTCTTATTATGCAAATTAAAAGAAAAACAAGCTGCTGTTAGTATTTATTTATGGAAAATTAGAAAAAAATATTATCTTTTTTTAAGACCCCTTTACAGAAAGTTCAGTCATGCAATTATTAAAATTATATATTTCTAGATTTACAGAAAAATATAATTATTGTCGTAATAGGCCAATTATTTTTTTACTTTTGAAATATATAGGTTTACATGATTTTTACGCTTTTATTTTATTTTTCAATGGTAAAATATAACACATCCGTATGAAATATGTATCTCAGTTATTATAATTATGCGATGAATACATCTATACATTAAATCGTAAGAAACTTCTTTCATACTGTAATATTGTCTTAAATACACTGCTTGCGGCTATATATTATGTTGTATCGCTTCAAATAATTAAAGTTTCCATTTTTTGCTTGTTAACTTATATGGAACAATAATGGAAGGAAAAACAATGAATAATTGCAATATATTGTATGGCCATATATTGTTATGGCAATTATTTTTAAGCAACCCCTGCTAAAAGTTACGTTTGGTTACCGTAACTTACATTTTTACTGTAACTTACAGTATGAATTTATTGGTTACTGTATTTTGAAAAACACTAGGTGCGTATCAATAGGTTTTTATTATTAATTCCTTGTTATTTGCTTTTTAATAATACTATTAATAAACCTTGTAAAAGTAAAAAAAAAATCAATGATCATAATATGTAAACAAAGACAAAAAAGGCATAAACAAAGCCCGAAACATTTAAGCAGGCAAAATAACATTTTTTTTGTAAAAGAATATCTCATTATATGATGATTTGCTAGACACAAACAAACTGATTTAAAATATTTCTAACAATCTTAAACTAATCAAAACAAAAACAAATATTCAGCGAATTTTTTTCGTTGTATTAACCCTTTTATAAGACTTAAAAATAGATTAGGATTCGGATAAACTGTTTATAACACTTCGCTTATAATCAAACGAAAAGAAAGAGGCATTGCTTGGGAGGCCTTTGTTTAAGTAGCCCAAGGAAATTTGAAGTGCTAATACAGCGGAAAATGGGTTTTTTTACCTGGTACACCATAATTACTACATTAGGACTATTAAACCAAAACATATGAATGTTTTATTTAAAAAACCACAGCCAATATGATTAAAAATTTTTAACAAAAAATACGCCTAAAGTAATTGTTATCATATTTAACTTAATGAAAATGTTTATTATTTCAACATCATACTAACTTTTATAAACACGACCAAAATTTTTAATACTAATGACCTCCTTCTGCTTGTGATATCTAGATACATTTAAACAGGCATTACTTAAGTAAATCA
This sequence comes from Agrenia bidenticulata, assembly GCA_034694785.1. Lineage (NCBI taxonomy): Eukaryota > Metazoa > Arthropoda > Collembola > Entomobryomorpha > Isotomidae > Agrenia > Agrenia bidenticulata. Next base: position 30,414 of record JAQFYM010001488.1, on the reverse strand, counting down.
ACAAATGTAAAAATTTCTGTCAATTCAATATTTAATTATTTGCTTATGGCAATGCGATGCCGTCATTTACTTGTTACTCCTGAGTATAAACTTATTCGGATATGCTTCCCGTTGTTTTTTTCGTATAAATATTAATTGCGATATGCAAATATTGTTAATTAACCCTATTATAAAGTTTCAAAAAACCACTTTTGTATATGGACATGTTTTTCTTCGTATTTCGGTTATACTTCTGCAAAATTCATTTATATTTGTTGTCTATACATGACTATGATCATATATAGTGTTTTAATTGGTAATATCTTGAAAACTTATAGCAAAGGGTATTTTTTACTCTGTGGTTTGTTCTTTATACGTATAACTATTGTTATTTTAGATATCTTATTAACAAGGTTATCAATTATTATGAGTATCCCTACTTTTTAGTCAATAGCTTTAAGCCATCAAAAAAGCTATATATACCTAATAAACTAAAACAAATGGTGTCATTACATAGTTAAAATTTTTTTGATGATTCTTCTTATTATAAAAAAAGCCTATTTTACATTTGGCATGAAAATCATAAAAATATTTGCTTATAAATTAAACAATTAATTTATAAAACTTGTCTAAAAAGCATGTAAAAAGCAATATCTATATGTTTTATGTTTATAAATGAATTGATTTAAAAAAAATGCTTTTAACAATGTAGAATGCTTGGTTTTTTGTACTTTTTTTCGCATTTTTTGATAAACATTGAAAATATTAAAATGTATTTTTTTTATTTCAGATAGGTCTTACAATTTTTTGTTAAATAAATAATTCATTGGATTTATAGAAATCTGCAATATGCTTTTTATATGTGAGGAAAATCCTTTAAAACATTAATATTTGTAAATGGATGCCAATTATATATTGTGACATGTTCCAAATTTATCACTATAGTGAAAGACTACCCTAAATTTGGAGCTCTCGAAACCAGTATGGTGCAAATTTACTCCAGGGAATTTTTTTTTTGTGTTTATGTAAAATTTATTTTTACAAAAGCGAGTTAAGATATAGTTTTTTTTACTATAGTGAATTTATTTTGTGTTCAAAAACCGCAAAATTTTGCACTATAGTACATTATTTTTCACTACAGAGAGCCACTTTAGTGCAATTTTTATAATTTCATATAGTGAATTATGGCTATAGTGAAATATACTAAAGTGATAAAACAAAGAACATAAAAGAAAAACACACTTTTTTTGAAAATCACTATAATGATTTTCACTATACCGAAAAAACCAGAACATGCCTTACGTCTTCGCATATGATTTTTTTGATGGCTTAAAGCTATTGACAAAAAAAGACATAAGTGTTAAAATTACCGCAATAGTATGCGTCTCCATCGTAGTACTTTTACCCCTCAGAACTAATCTATAAGTGAAACAAAAAAATGCAAAACATGCATGTTTAAAAATTGGGTATGCTTATTTTTAAACTTTAAAAATAATTTTTTTTTAGGATAAAATTTTTAAATTAACTTTTTTAAAAAAAATTTAAGTAGGTAAAAAACTACAAATAACGTCAGCAAACATAAACAATAAATATAGCTAAACATTATTTACGCATAAATCGTAAAAATGCATTTGCATTTTTTTAAGATATCACAATGAAAAGAAAATAAGGATTCTTTACAAAAATATACAAATCATAAAAAAAATTATTTTTTTTTATTTCCAAATTAATCATTTTTTTTAGTTGGGGTATAAGTACCACGAGAGGGGAAAAGTACCGCGAGGGTCAAAGTCTTAAGCTACAGTATTATCAAAATATGTTAGATAAAAACTATCCGAATAAAGCGGTTTTTAAAATAAATAAAAAATTTTATTTATATATATTTTTTACATTGCTTTTGTTTATATTTTTTGTTTTATCTTAACCCTTTCACACTTCATGACACCATATGGTGTCATGATAAAATGATTCTAAATTGATCATGACACCATATGGTGTCATCGCTTCCGACCATGAAAAACGGTAAATTGAACTAGATAAACATAAAAAAGGTACAGTTATGCCATAGTATAGCACTAAGCTCGTCATTCGATATAATTATTGTCAAAGTAAAAGACTACTTCCTATAACCTGTCAAATATATCAATATATAAAGTAAATAAACCGATGTAAGAAATGCAAAATACAAGGTAATATTTGCCAAACGTAGTATTTGGTGGTTATATATTATTTTTTTACATTTTTATTATCACATGATTTACTTATGATGAATTTCACGGAGAATGTCATCCTTTCAAATTGAGAATGGCATCTATTATCTACTAATAAAAACCTTGAGAAATGGTACAAAAATAAAGGTTTACATATAATTATAAGTTTAATAATACGATTTGTTGTAATATTTAAATGTTTTTATACCCGTAAAATCTGAAATCCAAGAACTTCTAAAATATAGAAATCATTTTTTTTGACCCCACCTAAAGTGTGAAAATGTAAAGACAAGACGAGCAATTAGTAGCATACATTTATCTTAGTCTTAACAAGACTGAAAAAAACTAAGTAATAACTATAAAGTAAGTTCTTGCGGATTTACGAGGCAAGGAAAAACTCATTTTTACATAACACGAATCAAAAGTAAAATAATAAATGATCATTCAGCAATGACTTTAGAAAAAGATAATTTAAATAGAAAGAGTGCACGGATACAAAAATGATTTGCGCTTTAAAAATTTTTAATTTATCGTATAGCAGCGAACTCGCACAAACATGGAAGTTACCAATGCATTAAGTCACGCACCACCAGCCACATTCGATTGGAAAAGACTAAAGCATATGTAAATAAAAAGCTATTTATGCAATTAAATTACAAGAACAATATATTGCAGATAATAACATAGATTGGTTGATTAAAAAATACTTTTAATACACCATTAATACGATATCCGGTAAACATCGATGATAAGATAGCATAAAAAGATTTTAAGGTATGTAAAATAGAATTGCTGATATTCTAAACTGCAAAAGATGTGCAAGAAAAGATCAATGAAAATGAAGAACTTTAGTTACATTAGAGTAAAAAATTAAGATATAAAACGATATTGATATCTTGGAGCTTACACAAGGAGATAGGGTATTAGTGGTAGTAAATATTTTTAGTCGCAGTATGTTACGGAAAACTTGCATAACAAGTAAAGAATTATAGCGTAACTAATTTAAAACGAACTAGAAAAAAATTTTAATTTTTAAAAAATATTATTTAAAAACGGAAAAGAATTTGCTAATAGAGAGGTAAGCGAATTTTGGAGTAAAAGTAAGAATAACAAATCTAGCAATTTAATACTTGTATTAAAGTTATGAGAGAGAAGAGCGGGCAAATAGAGTAATCAGGACAGCATAAAAAACGAAATCGGGTAAGAAGACAGAAATTCTTTAAAATCAATAGAATCTAATAATACGATTATAAGGGACTTTGAATGACGTCTAATCAACCACTTAGATAAGAAAACCTACACAAGGACTAGAAAATATTACGATATAGAACTGAGTTTACAAAGTTTAAAACAGCTACTAAACAAATACAAAGGAATAATTTTTTGGAATAGAATTGAATTTTGGAAAGATAAAATGAACGATGAATTTACAAATACGACAGCTGTAGAAATTGATTTCATAAAAATGTAAATAGGATATTGTCAAAAATGATGCGAAAATTGGAAAAATTATAATTAAGGATAAAAGCCAACTTAAACTACTAAAAAAAGAAAAGTTGGAGATGCATCTGCTTTAAATATAACTATTCGTAAGAGTTATACGTCTAAAATAGCAATAAAAATATGATAGATATGTATCTGATAGATCCTTATGTAGGAGATAAAAATATATAAGCAGAGTAAAGTAAAAAAAAAATGGTTTCTAAACGTCTTAGTAAAATCTTCGAGCTGAACCTGCAAATTAAAACGGCGTTTTAACCATGATAGGTGTTGCATTATACAAGAGATGAAAGTCTGACACTGGAATAAAAATTAAGAAAAAATTAAAAAATTTTGAAAATCGTACAATACGCTACAAACATTTAAAGTTTGTAAGTATGTTATTGTTTTTATTTTGTAATTTTAATCATAGATATTATGTTGAAAGAGCAACCAAAGAATAAGGAAATACCATTCAATTCAAAAAATAACCTTAAACTAGACATTACACTACAGAACGCTTTATATACAAGATAAAAAAATAATAATAAACGAAATCGAGCATTTAGATAATCATTATACCAAAGATTTTCAAGTGAAATAATGTTTATTAGTATAACAAAAAAATGTACTGAGAGGGAAAACACCATACATAAAACAAAATATACTGTAATTGGGGTAAAACTTTAGATCCGGAAACTGTGCTAACTTACGACTGAAATCTTGTTTATATTTTAAGTAATTGTAAAATGTGCAATTTTTTAATTATCTGTTAGAGTGCAAGTATGATTCTAATAAAAAATACTTTACCTATGCAGTGTACAATTTGCTTCACAAATGATTTGTTTTTGGGTCATAAAATAACAACATTTTCTAGGTTAATTTCTCTTTACCGGGAACCTTACTCTACCTTAAACATATCTATTAGATAAATTACCTGTATTTTTATATTTGTTTATATGTGTTTGTGAGCTATAGATAAGTAGAACTTCTTTCATTTTACCAGTTATATAAAATGGCAAATTTTAAACTGTAGGCATAAATAGTAAAAGATATTATGTATCTAGCCTCCATATGTTTTTGTTTATTAGCATATATCTTATTTTGCATAACCCTACAACAATATCTCATAGTTTTCCTGTTATGAAAATAATATAAAATAGGAGAAACTGTAAAGCGCCATAAAATGTCTTAATTTTCTATAAAAATTCATAAAATATAATAAATAACTAAAAACAACGTAGAGTTACGTAATACTTATAAATAGGCAAATAATATTCTTAAGTTCTTATAAAATTTGCAAAAAAAAATAAAAAAACTGAAAATATACGGAATAAATGTATTTTTCAAAGAAATATTTGTAGTAAATTGTTATTGGTTTTTTTCTTAGAATTTCGCATCATTCGATTTTTTTAAGCTTATAAAAATGACCAGTATTCACTAACAAATACAACATAAAACGTAAATAAATTTTTTCTTTTACATTTTAATTAAAAATATAAACAGTTTTATATTATCCAAAAGTATATTTTACCTCTAAAAATTTATAATCATCCAAGAAAATTTTTCTCAAAAAAAGATTATTATTATTCGAAAATATATTTACCCTAAAATTTTCTTATCAAACTATAATATCTTTTCCCTCTAAAAGTTTCTTATCAACCAAAAATATATTTTCCCTCCAAAAGTTTCTAATCTTCAAAAATATCTATTTACTCACCGAAGGTTTCTTATTATCCAAAATTATAATTCCCTCTAAAAGTAGCTTATCATCCAATAACATGTTTCCCCAAAAGTTGATTATCATCCAGAATATGTTTTTCCTCCAAAAGTATCTTATCATACAATAATTTCTTTTTTTTCCAAAAGTTTCTTATCATCTAAATTTACTTTTCCCTCCAAAAGTTTCTTATCATCAAAATATCTTTTTCCCTTCCAAAAGTAGCTTACTATACAAAAATATCTTTTCCCTCCAAAATTTTCTTATCATATAAAAATATCTTATCCCTCCAAAAGTTTCTTCTATTCAAAATACTTTTTTCTCTTTCCAAAAGTAGCTTATCATACAAAATTATCTTGTCCCTCCAAAATTTTCTTATCATTCAAAACAATCAACCCCCTCCAAAAGTTTCTTATCATCCAAAATACCTTTTTTGCCTTCAAAAGTAGCTTATCATACAACAATATCCTTTCCCTCCATAGTTTCTTATCATCTAAAAATATCTTTTCCCTGTAAAAGTTTCTTACCATCCAAAAATATATTTTCTTCCAAAAGTTTCTTATCTTCTAAAACACCTTTTTTTTCCTATATAAGTAGTTCATCAAACAAAAATTTCTTAATACCCCCCAAAAAATTCTTATCATTTAAAAATATCCTTTCCCTCTAAAAGTTTCTTATCATCTAAAAATATCTGTTTCCATCCAAAAGTTTCTTATTTTCCAAAATACCTTAATGCCCTTCATAAGAACTTATCATACAAAACAGCCTTTTCCCTCCAAAAGCTTTTATCTTTCAAAAAAATCTTTTCACTCCGAAAGTTTCTTTTCTCCCAAAACATTATGCAATCCAAAAGTTTTTTATCATCGGAAAATAAATTTTCCTTCAAAAGTAGCTTATCATACAAAAAAATATTTTCCTTCCAAAAGCTTCTTATCTTCCTAAAATATCTTTTCCTTCCCAAAGTATCTGTTCACCCAAAAAATTATGCCCTCCAAAAGTTTCTTATCATCCGAAAATATAGATTCCCTTCAAAAGTAGCTTATCATAAAAAAAAAATTCTCCCACCAAAAGTTTTTTTCCCTCCGAAAATGTCTTATTATCCAAAAATATATTTTCTCTCTAAAAAAATCTTATCATCCAAAAATATCTTTCTCTCCAACAGCTTCTTATCATCCAAAAATATCTTTTTCCTATAACAGCTTCTTATCATCAAAAATATATTTTTCCTCTAAAATTTTCTTATCATTCAATTATATCATTTCTCGAATGATTTTTTTTATCTTTCAAACATATATTTTCTATAAAATTAAAAAAAACTAAATAAAAAATAATTTTTTACTAAATTAATATTTCGATAGTAAAATTCTATGTATATTAATTAGTTTTCGATTAAGAATTGGCGTTTTGAAATCTTCTGGTAATATTTTTTATAAAAGTAGTTTAAAATTGCTTTCTTTTTTTACATAAATCATGCACTGGTTAAATGTAAAAATAAAATGTTTAAAAAAGAGGTCTTATTATGTGTTTTTTTAAGTTTTTATACCAATAGTTTTTTTTATGGGAAATTAAGAAATTCAGTAGCCTCAATCTTAAGGCAATAAGAAATTCTAGTATAAAGTAAGTAGTGATAATACAAATTAAGTAAATTTATGGGGAAAAGAGTAAATTTAGCACCAGATTAAGCTATATCCTATATATAATGTGCTTATTTTCCTTTGCTTTGAATGTAATATAAGATTTAGTGGTTATAAGTTTAAAAATAAAAATTATGAATATATACAAGTAATATTAAAATGAAAAATGAAAAAAAACAAAAGCAAACACGTGCATTTTTGAACATAATTAAACTTTAAATTTTCAAGTATGCAAGCTACATTTCTATAACTATTAATGAGACTAGTGTTAAAGAAAACCAAGACAAAGAAATGTAATAAATTTGTATTTGTGTTATTATAGTTGCTTATAGGTTCATATTTTTTATCTAGGTCTAGGAAAGTTACGTTTTCTAGTTGTTGAAAAAATTAAAAAAAAAACACAATACACAAAACATAAAAAATCAGAAGCGGTAACCAAAAATAGCTTGGAAACTGCAACTATTTTGTTTTAAAAATCTAAAAAATTAAATACTTTACAACTAAATATAGAAAATAACTCTATTAAAAATTAGATTTATAAATAAACAATTCCAGTCTACATAATTACATGAAACGTTGATTGATTTTGCTTAAACACAATCCAGTAAATGAAATGAAACAAACTGTTAAAGAATTATAAAAGCTATAAAAAAACAATATAGTAGAATAACAGAAAGAGAAAAACATTCAACGTTAATTTAAATTTAAATTCTAAAAAATTAAAAAATGTTTGTTGTATAAAAGAAAACATGCTAAAGTATGATTATATATGTTAGCGGCAATGTGTCGAAACCGCAAAGTGCACATTGCCTCGACAATGTCATATTTTAGGTAACAAATAAATTGCTTTTGGGTCATAAAATGGTACATTGCCTAGGTAATGTGCACTTTGCCAGTTTCGACACATTGCCATTAACATATACATTTTTTTTATATAGAACAATTATTAGAGACGATAATTATTGAAATTTAAATATAAAAACGCAACTCAAAAAATTAAGGTTTTATATGAAATATACAGCTAAACATATTATGACCGGACACCACGAAAAAAAAAATAAAAAGAAAAAATAAAACTACGAATACCACCTAAAAACAAGTATATGCAACATTTATGCAAAAAATACAATATATATACGCACTTATGTAAATAAAGCTAGTACTAATAGAACTAATGCTTCAATACATATCGGTTTTAATATGTGTGTATAATTTACAGTTAAAACTTTAAAAAACAGATATACAAGCGTACACCTAAAAAGTATATGCGGAAAGATTTTATATGTTACAACAAACCAATATTACTATTTTTTTCGGTTGGGACATGTAAAAAAATATTTTATAATATTTTTTGGTATTTTTATATTTTAAAAATAACATGCTTAAAATCTATGAGTTCATAACAAAAATAAAAAGCATTACATAAAAAATTTAAAAAAAAACATTATAATTGTTTATGCTTCTTATTATATATGTTACGGGCAATTAATACAAATTGGCATTTTACTAAATGCCAGGGCAATTTCTTAAATCAGGTATTTTTCTAAATGCCAGGGCGGTTTACACTTTTAGGCTAAAATATATTAATATTGAGGCCTGAAAGACAAAAAACCTAGGCATTAATTAAATGCCTAATCATAAAATTTCATTGTAACATATATACTTATTTAAACAGAATTTTATACATGATGTTTGTTCTAAAATATTAGAAAAAATGTTTTAATGAACAGAAAAAGATGTATGGTCTTTTTTTAGAAAAAAAAATACTTTAAAAGTACAAAAAATACTTTTTAATGCATAGAATCCGTATAAAAAACACAAGTAAAACTTCTTTTAAAATTCTGAAACAAATATTAATTTAATGCTTTTTTTTTGTTTGATAATAATTTTTTTGTTTTGTGTAATTTTATTTTTAAAAACGTGTTTTTACCACATCTTGTTTTTTAAATGCAAATGCTTACCGTGCACATGAATACAAATTCAAGAATTCTTTAAGCTGTATTTGTTTTTATAATGAATTTTTATTATTATTTTTTTTTATAATTATAATTTAATGGATTAAAATCTAATATAAGTTTTAATTAATTATACATGCATTATCAAACTAAAAAATTATAAATATATATTGGATAAAATCTATTGTGTAACATAGGTATAATACTGTACGTACGCATTTTTACATGGAAAAGCTATTTAACCGTTGACATTTACATGTTAACATATATATAATATTAGAATACACGAAAAAAAAAAAATCTAGATATGCATTTTAAACAAAAAAAAAACAAAAAAAATAGTTTTTCATATCTTGGATTTGCTATATTTTAAGTATATAAGCACAAAACATATAAGTTTTGCCTTTTTTAATAAAGATTTGTATTTTTAAGCACTTCAACGTGAAAAAAAAAACATAAAATCAACAAAAAACATTTTGTTTTGGCTTTTTATACGCTTTAAAATCATGTGACTGTATTTACTTGTATTTTGTACTATAAACATTCTAATATCTAACCTTTAAAAAATGTTTTTATGTTAAAAAAATAGAGAGAAAAAATGGGGTAAAAAAATCTGCACGCTTTGCTTATTTTTTTTATATATCAAGTATAATCAAGTAAAGCATAAAAAATTTGTATAACAACTAAAAAAAAAGCTTTTTTTTTAGTCAAGTATATTTGCTATTTTAAAACGAGCAGGTAAACATCTGTTAATGTAGATTTTAGCTTAGGACGACAACAAAAAAAAACATGGGATCAAGGATCAAATCTCCCCTAAAATGGGATCATGAATCAAGCGCCTCCCACAGAAATGAACAAGACTCAGATCCCTCACGTGACAGGATCAAGGGTCATCTCCCCCCCTGTAAAAAAAAAGTTTTCGGCAGAAATACAAAAAACACATTATGATACCACTTATGAAAACAATAATAAAAAACTAGGAACGAAAACAGTGATTTGATGCGTACCCTTACTAAAAAAAAAAAACATTATTTATGCTTATAACCGTTTATTAGGTCATATTCTAACCCTTAATTATGTATAGTCACACCATATTTTTTAAAATAAATTTCACTTCGAATTCGCACCTTATCCTTAACCTTAACCTAACTTTTGTTTCTTAACGTCAAACTTGTTCATTTAAAAACAAATAGGTTATGTTAAAGTTGTAAATCTATATATTTTAGACTTTCTTTTTACTTTTCTGTTTTTTAACTCTTTTTTGTTAAAGTTTTTCATCAAGGTCCAAATCCCCCCTGGTAAAGGTATAAAGGGTCAAATAGCCCCCGGGAAAAGTATCAAGGGTCAACCCTTTGTCGGGGAGAATCTGACCCTTGATCCAAAACATGTTAAGTTTACAACCACATAAAAGATCTTTTTGTACATCATAAAAATTTTAAAATGAAAAAAGAATAACAAATTTTTAGTTTTCCGTTTTTTTAAATAATGCAAAAAAAAACAAAAAATTATAAAAACTTGAACCGCAGAGTCTTGTGAAATTGATTATAGAAATGAAATCATGTCAGAAAAAAGATTATAAAAATAAAAATCCCTTTTATTTTTCGTTTAAAAAGTAATGTTAAAACAAACTTAACGACGTAGTTATACGAATTACTTATAAAAAAACATGATGTTATAACAAGAAAACTTGTATATAATTGTAGTTTTCTTTAAGATCGGAACTTTACAAGATACATTTAAGCTTTAGAATCATAGAATATAGTCTTTTAACTTATTTATTCATTTCTCGTATAATGTTTAAAACTGCATAACTAATAAGATAGAACACGTTGTATAGAAATTTAAAGCCTAAATATATATCAGAAACATACAATATGAGTTCACCAACATCTAATAGATACAATATGAAAAAACATACGTTAAAAATAACTTTTTATAAAAAACTATATTAGTCGTAGATTACGAAACATTTAATTCAATAGTAGACAAGCATACGACATCATTAGTATCAGAAAAAATTAATTATACAGAATTGAATAAACTTTGCAAAGAACATAAATCTAATACAAATATCAGATAGAGATATAAGACAACAAATTATGATAAACATAACAGTTGGCTAGAAACATTCAAGTAACTTATAATTGATATGAATTGAAATAAACAAATTGCTTTTATTGCAAAATACATTATAAATGAAAGAAAGATCACAACATCTAAGGAAGACAGAACCTAGGCTTCCGTAAAAACTAAGGTACTTTTAAAAGTTTTCCTAAAAGAATAACACGTGTTTAATAAGAAAACGTATTTTTATAATAAAAAAAGTACGTTAATCGAAGAATCTAATGACAAACAGTAACTAGCATTCGATGTCTACATAAAATGTCGCGGATTGGACCAACTTGAGTATACAAGAAAAATTTTTATATGTTTAAATAAGAACTTGGAGATTATAGTAAGCTGAAATTAGCAAAAAATACACTAACTGAATTAATGAAAATATAGTAAAACACTTAACAAATATCAAAAAAAGTTTAATCATAATATTACATATAAAAAATGATTACAACATCAAAAGTTAAAAAAAGGTTAGCGAAATTTAATATAAAGAACGTTTTACTAGAGATAATTCGTGGAGCTTGCATAAATACAATACATCACATGATACAAAAAATTGTTAAAATCTAAATTCAAATTATCCAAATAAAAACAACAATGAAGTCGAAAAAAGATTCAATAATAAGGATAAAAATACAGATAATTGTAATATCATAGCAAAAGACCCACCCAAAGCCATAAAATCTATAGAGGTAAATATTAAAATAAAAGTAAATATTGTACTTTTATTATTGATAGTGGATCATCTTAAAACTTGTTAATAAGGAATATAGTAAGTATTTTAAATTAATTCCAAGTGACGATAAACCTTACAAGGCCAACTCTCCATGGAAAACCTTGGTGCGTAAACCAATCATTGTTTATAGGATTTGGTTTTAATGATTTTTAAAAAAAAATAACAAGATTTTATATAATGAATAATTAAGCAGGAAATTTACTATTAGGAATTGATTTTTTTGATACTTATGATTGCTTTATATGATACAAAGAAAAGTTTTTTATTATAGAACAGAAAAACAATAAATTTAACGTAGAAAATTCAACTCAAAAAACTGCTAAAAAATTACTTGATTTGATAGCACATTATTCGAAAAATTATATTACAACTATAAAAACATAGAAAAATTAAGCACTAAAATCTACTATGTTCTTCATTTTAGAGTTAATATGAAAATAGGCCTTATAAATACTAAACCAGTAAAATTTTATGTCAAACCAAACATAGCAATAAATCAATTTAAATCAAATCCCATACTCGACAAATATTTAAGTAGATTGAAAGGTATTTTAATAGATTACTTAGTAACAGAATAATAGAACCTTCCACTTTATTGCAATTTATTCAGTTCGTGGTTCGTAATAGTAAAAAAAAATAATGATTTTCACCCAATTATAGATTACTCGGACATAAACAAATATTTAATTGAAGAAAATACTGCAATGCAAAATATACTTAAAACTTTGAGGTAAATAACAAAGTGCAATATTTTTTCTATGATTGATCGTAAAACCGTATAATCCAATTACCAATTATTAATTATCAATAATTCACGAGATTTAACTGCTTTTGTATGTTTAAATACTAAATTAAGATATCTTTGAGTACCTTTAGGAATAGAATGCAGTTTAAAATTAATATAGAAAACCACAAGAATATTGCATCAGATTTTATTAGTATATTTATTTACATTGATTATATAGTAATGTAAAGTGAAAATGAAACAAATCTTTCTAAAACTGAGCAGAAAGTACCAAAAATTTTTTTAAAAAGCAATATAGAAATAAACTTTGAAAATTCTCAATTTCAAGCCACTGAAATCAGTGTTCTTGGATATACGATAAACAAAAATCATAATAAAAAGTCCAATAAAAATATGAAAGTTCGAAAAATATAAAATTTGACGCAAACTTACAAACAGCTACAAATAATATTTTGAATATTAAATTGGTACAGACCATTTATTATGAATATGAGTTTAAAAAAAACTACCACTAACAGATTTACTTAAGAAAAATAAACGAACATAATTGACTGAAATTGCTTAAAACGCATTAGAGAGTAATACTAGAAAATAACAAATTCCTCATAGCTTTCATTTCTAGTTTATAATACAAGATTTATACGTCAATGTAACGCATCGATCATGATTTCGGGCTGTTTTATGCCGAAACCAGGAATAATGTGATAAGAACAGTGGAATATTTTATAGATCCGAAAAATATTAAAGCGTAGATGAAAATAAGTTAATCGCAATAATATCATCTTTATTTTTCTGTATTAGAATGCACAAGATTGTTTTTTTTAAATTCCTACAGATAATATAAACTGCTTATATCAAAAGAAAAAAATTAAAGAGATATAAAGTTGAATAAACAGGTGTGAATATTACTCCTTAAATTAAACTTTTTACTAGAAGCAAAAAAAGTTGGTAATAATATAATCGCTGATACACTTTCAGATGTGGAATAAAAACAAGGGATCGGATAAATGCCGACTACCTGCATTTTTAGTTTTAACGGCAAAAATGTTGTTTTTAATTTAAACCCGGCTTTTGCTAGCATTTGCAAAAAATTCATAGAGTTAAAAAGGATTATAATATGACGTAAGTGCGTATAAAAATCAGTTTGTGTTTATAGGTAAGTTTATGGTTATATATGTTCGAAATGTAGATTAATGTTTTCTACTAGCTATAATGCTTTACTAAATACTTTTAAACAAAATAAAAAGTTTTTTAAAGTTTATAACAAATAGCATACGATTAAACAATATTAAAAATTAAATTGCCTGTACCGATTTACGGTTTTTTTATTTTTTTTTTTTCATTCTTACCCTTCCTGGAAATACAAAAAAGACACTCTTTCAATATATTTTCTTTACAACACTCATCGAAACTAAATCATGCTATGAAATTGTTAACAAAAACAGCTAATCTGCAATGTCTGTAATGTGGAAAGAATATAATTACGAAACAAGAAACCAGAGATTTAGCACGCCAATTTAATTCTCAATTGCATTTGACAGCAAGTGAATCAAAATTTTTAAAAACAAGTCTCGATGCATACAAAGTTTGCTTAAGCTAAGATAGATTTTATTAGTGATGTTGTTAATTTATTTGTAAAAACAAATATTCCATTTTATAAAATGGAAGCTATGGCTTGAGAAGATTTTGTACGTAAATATATTAGGCATGGCCGATGAGGGATAGAAATTATGGAAGATTTGTGCGATAAAGCATACCATGAAAAAAAGAAAAATATATTCATGGGACAATCAGCAAAAAATAATTATAAAATCTAACAATGAATCGACAGACTCGGTAGAAGCATACATTTAAAACATAAGTGCATGTGTTCGCATCATCAAAAGACAGAAAACACTAGTCGATAAAAAAAGTAGAGTTAGAGAAAATAGACGTAATAAATGTTAATAAAAATATAATTAAAGTGCTGAATGATATTTTTGCAAGTAATGTTAGTAAATTTATCCAGTGTAGACTGCTTATTTTAGATAAGGCTGCAAATGCAATTAAGACGGGCAAGATGATAAAAGAATTAATTCCAGGGCTTACGCAAATTTAGTGTGTATGTCACAATGTACAAAATCTTTGTGAAACTGTAGGGACTTGCTTTCCGCACTGTTACAATATTTTTTCCAGTATAAAACATTGATAAAACAAAAATTATACGAATCAACCAGACTTAACGGATATTATAAAACTGCCCATACCGATATTTCTATCATTACTAGGTGGGGTACATGGATTGAATTTTCATTTAAGATTTTTCTCAATTTTACTGCTATCAAAAAATTCCTTTAAATAACTAAAATTCAATAAGTAAAAAAGATAATACCCTTAAATTGTGTATCCCGAATGTTTTCAAGAAGAGTTGCGAAAAAAATCTTACTCGTTCATTGTCTAATCCATTAAAAAAGTTAGAGAAAAGTCATAAAGACAACGAAAAGTAAAAAAAAAAAATAATATATACAATATGTGATTAAAAAGGTAGAATATTTATATATTTTTTATAAAAGTATACTGTCAATTCGGTATTAAAAACCAGATTTGGAATGGTTTATGAACTTTTTCTAATCAATTTAAAAGCGATCAAAAAGACAATAAGGGTCGTTGTTTGTACTTCAGTTATTGTCTAAAGAAGTTTATGTAAGTACAAGCAATTCTTTTCTGATGTAAAGCAAAGTTTAACAGTTAAAAATCTATAAAAAAACTTTATGCCTATTTTACAATAAATTATTTCGGGAAAGTGTGTTTTTTTTATCAATTACTTATTTCTTACAGATTTTTCCCTACATAATAAAAATTATAACACAGCATATCAGTGTATCTATACAAAAAACAAATTCTTTTATATAAACTTGTCATATTTACTATTTTTGCGGAATATACAATAAAAAAATTGTAAGTAGATAGGGGATAAATAACATGGTTATCTATGCATAATCATACGTTTATAGATGCAAGTACCATACTTTACCGCATGCTACAAAAAAAAAAAAAAACAGCTGCGTTTAGTCCCCGTTTTTGACCGCCTAGAATTTTTGCCAGATTTAAAGAATTTTTTTAGAGCCGAAAAATAAATATTTTGTATGTTTTAATACTTTAACTTGTTTATAAAAAAAAATGATGCATGAAAGGATTCTAGTCATATTTTTAAATATTTAATTTCTAGTTTTGCATTAGTTTCTAGCAAAATTGTATTTTTTTTGTAATATTTATGTTGTTTTTATTATAAGTAAAAAACATCAAGTATATTGCTATATCTTTCTTGTTCTTTTTTGCAACAAATATTGACCTAAATGTATCATTTTTTTTTTTACAAATGCAAAGTCTATATAGATCGTTATTACATATTTTTTTTTGGTAAAATAAGTAGTTTAACAAGCCTGTGTAATACTGGTATTGTATAGTTCTCAGCATGGTGAAGCAATAAAAATGCAAACGAACATGCGGGACGTATTTGGGAGGCAACTTGCATGTTTTACGGGTAAAAAATATTTTTTTATTACCGTTTTTATACTTGGGACCAAACTTTTTAAAAAAAAAAATATTAAGCCAATAAAAAGCTATTGTTTTTTTGCCGGATTTTACCCGGCATATTATCCAGCAATGCCGGGTTTTAAAACGCCAAAAAACCCGGTATTTATCCTAACCCTACTAATAACAACCAAAAAAAAAAACGAAAAACCGTTCATGCTAACAACCACAAATATTAGCTCAACAAATATTCGCAATGAAAAAATAAGTAAATCTTTTAAATTAGATAAAACGGAATGATAGTTAAAAAAGCAGAAAAAATTGTCAAATTATTTTAAATACGTACATACTAACTTTGGGCATGTTGGTATTAATGGAATGTATCAAAATTTTATAACATACCAAGCATTACGAAAAGTTTAAACATAATGTAAAAACCTGTACAATTTGCTATTGTAAAAATGCAAAATATAAGAAATTTTATCGAATACAAGATACACTTAGAAAGAAAATTTGAATAAATATGCAGTGAGATTTATGTTCCAATATTAATTGGAAATGAACATAATGATTCACAAATTGAAAAGTCATATTTCATAAATATAACTTCTTTTTATACAAATAATTAATGGAAAAGTTTGTAAAAAAAGACAATGCAAAGAATTTAAAGAAAATTTTTTAAATTGTGATAGTGAACATATGTATATACTTAACGTGTTATATCAGATTATGGAAAACAATATAGGTCAAATAAATTCGGAGATTTTTTTAATGTGAATATATTATTTTGTACGTTTACTCCCATGCTGTCACCCTATATAATATAAAAGCAAGTGAAAAAATCGAACTTTAAAATAAAGTATACTAATTTACAGGAACCATGATATAGATTTTACATAAAATATGACAAACCACCGCCTGATAAAGGCCACAATAGAACAGTAGATGATTTTCTATACTTAAACGTATATAGAAAGAGTTTTATTGACCCTTTTGACAATAACAAAAGTAGTTTCTCTTGTACACACTAATGCAAAAAATATATAAATAGTGATTTTAAATATTGCGCAAAATAGCTATAATTATAAAATCGTTGAAACGTTATAAAAGAAGAATTTCTGTAAAAGCAAGAGAAATATTTTACTCATTGGTCCTTTTATCTGTGATAGCATAAGTAAAAAGAAACAATGGATGAAAAAAACATTAGATAACAACTGGATACATATAAATATTTTTAAACCTTGTAGAGGAGGAGAATGTAGTAGTCTTTAAGATCAAAACTTTTCAGATACAGTAAGCCCATAGAATCATAGAATATAGTATTTTTAATCATTTATGCAATTATTGTTAATAAGTGTAATTTTGCATAACTGATAAGATAGAACATGTTCTATAGATGTATAGAAGGCTTAAATATATAACTAATTTTGTAAATATGAGTCAATAAAGCCTAATAGATATATTAATACATTATACATTTTAAATATTTTTTAAGAAAAACAAGTTTACAAGCGTAGACCACAACAATTTTACAAATATATTTTTTAGTTTAGTTTTGTCAAGATAAATTTGACTTTTTTGGTATATTAAAAAATTAAATGAGAAACGAGAAAAGTTTTATGATCAATTGCAAATTTACTAAAAGCGTGCAAACTACTAAGTTTTGTCTCTGTATAAAATTTATTGTAACTTCCTGTAAACATTATTCTTAAATTAAAAGGGTATCGAATGATCTTGACATCTTTACAACCAATCTCGACACAATTACTTTTTATCTTATCAAACTGTAAATAATCTTGACGAATTACAACTAAAATCGAGCTCATATATTTATGCTTAACCAAGGGTAAAAAAGTTTGCCATTTTTTCTCTAAACTCGACTAATTTGCATATAATATAACGGTTTACAATCAATAATGACTTTTTGCCTTTAATCTTAAGCCTAAAATAACAAAAAAAAGACAGATATAATCAATTATAGATTATAAAAAAACATGAGTAAAATATTACGACTAAAAAAAATGTTTAACTATTGTACAAATTTTATTGCGCTTAGAAAAAAAAAAAACTAAGTAGAAAAGATTTCGGGGGTGTTGGGGTCGCGACTAGCGGCTTGCTTAATCTTCCTGCATTCGTCTAAAAAATGCAATTTTTTTATTGATTATTAAATTCCTACCATTATATTTTTACAACATATACCATTAGGTTCATACTGCTCCCCAAAAATAAAACCAAAAAATTTTAAAAACTACCATATTAAAAAAATTATACCATTGTAGTTATAAATAAAAAAGGTTCTTTATGCTTTTAAATGATACCCTAAAATTTTATGTAACATAAGATTCACATTAAGTCAATCAAGGATAGTCACCGTGTGAGAACCTAACTTGTTATCTGAAAAACCCTCTTTAACTTGACTGGCATGTCTACTTTTTTAAATATAATGTTAACAGCTGAAAAAGGTTGACATCGCCGTATTTATGTACCTTTATTATTTCTTTATCCAATGGATTAAGTTTCTATTTTACTTGTTTTAGCATATCTGGCATCAATTACATCATTAACACTGTACTTTTCAAAGCGGTATCTTTTAATATAAAATCCTTAAAAAAATAAATCTAAAATACCAGCTTTTGAGTAAATTTTACCTTGTATTGCTTTATTTTCTTTCAATTCAAATTCTCTATAAAAAAGAATATTATGACTAATAAAATAGCAAGATTTACAATTACATTTATATAAATCACTTGATCTTGTCTTCGGAGTATTTCATGAGCTTTCGTATAACTTTTCTACGCTTATTGTTTCTTTAAGATAATATTGTATGCTAATATTTTATATGTTTTATCGTCACAGATGTCTCAAATTCATCATTAGCATATAATTTTCAATTATGTAATAATATTACTTAAAACGGAAACATGGAATTTACATAATTACTGACAAAACTATTTTTTTGATGCTTTAGGTGATATAAATAGCCTGCAGATTTCTTTTAGTTAAGCTCTTATACTTATAATTATGTTTGTCTTTGTTATACTTAACAAATTCACACCTACAATCTTACTAACCATATTTACTTTAATATAATTGCAACTAGTTAAAATATTTATTTGCCCTTTACAAGCAAGTATTACAATCAGTGCAAAATTTCCTTAAAGTGTAACGTTTCAAACTGTATTTGTAACGCAAATTACCTTAATAAATGCCTTTACTAATTGACCAAATTTTTCATGATATTATAAAACTTTATTATTTAATTTATCTCTTTTAATTTAACCCTTCCGTTTTTTTTTCAAATGCATATATTTCTTGTTTTTTTTTGTTGTACATGTGCAGCATCGGTAACAAAATATTTTCTAGCGTGCTATTTATGTCATTTAGGTTTATAACCTACAAATGCATCTGATATGATCATCTCTTTTTAAGACTGAGATATTACGATGAACAGGAATTAGCAAGATCTCACACTCTATCTCTATCTCTATACTCTAAAACGCCAAACTCTGCATTTTTTTGTTTTTCTAACATTGCCGTATGATCTGTTATTAAATCAAATAAGGCTTCGTGTAGGGAATATCCATATTTTTATTGGTCATAATGCCCTTCTATTTTTTCTTTACTATAGATTGCTGCGGTTTGCTATGAATCTTATTTACAGGTAAACAACTGTGACCCAAATAATCAAATCGTTTTTTCTTTTTTAATAAACATTATTGTTTACAACTATATATGTAGTAGTTTTGCTATTTTCCTATGGGTACATTATCTGTACATTTTTTTTTATTTTAGTTGGCAAACCTATGGGTTGCTGTTGTTGTATTTAAATTTTCTTATGGTTTTCTGTTCTTAAGTTAAATAATATTCACAATTACTATATATTATATTAAATGTATTATTATTATTAGTTTAAACAACTTTTTATTGAACATGAACGTGTAGTGAAATTTCGTCGAAAACCATTTTCCCAATTTATATAAAAATAAATTAAAATATCACCAAAAAAATATTCTAAAAATTAGGATATTAAACTATAAAAACTATCAAATTACGAAAACTATAAATTATGCTTTCCGAACCATGGCGAACCAAATTGTCCCGCCCTGTTTATCCGCCGACATTTTCCCGGACCAAATTGTCCCGGACCATACTGACCCTCCCCAAAATGCCCTAAACCAAAATACCGTGAAAAAAAGCATAATAAAAGGCTGTAACTGCATCGTCCACAGGCACTTAAAATTTTCTCTTGCGTGAAATCGTCCAGATAGAAAAGAAGCCTAAAAAATGTATATTAAGAAAAAAAAAGATTCAATAAAAACAAAATAGAACAAATACTAAAATACCATGTTGGTAAGGTATAAAAAAAGGTGCGGGTAAAGGTAAAAGGTAGTGGTAGGGTCATTTTAGTAAAATTGCAAGGCAAAAATCAAAGCAGACAAGTATTCATATGTATTTTATTTTATTTTATTGTTTTGATATATATTTTTTATGATTTTAAAGCCTTTTTTTGTTATATCATTTTTCCTACGGCATAAAAGTGTTTATAGACGAGTTTCGTACTATAAATTCTTGTTCTCGTATACGAATTTACGTGTATTCTTTTTGTTTGTGGCATTTTGGAATGTGACATTTCGGTTTGGGTCAATTTTGTCCGAGACAATCCGGTCCGGGACAATTTGGCTCAATAAAATTTTTTCCGGGACAATTTAGTCCGGGACAATTTAGGCAGGATAATTTGGGGATGAACCTTCCATACAAATACCAAGATCCGACTATATAAATTATTTTAATAATGAGCATTTTACTCTGTTTGGCAGAATTAAGACTGCTAATAATTACGAACAATAAAACTGTATGTCAATAATATCCTGAATATATTTTGTACGTTATAATTCCTTATCAAATATGCGTAAAACTGCGCCTTATTTTTTTGTTGTAAATTTAAACGAAAATCCAAACGCAAAGCATCAATAGTTTGGTTCTTTTTTTTTCTTTTTACAACTGAAAATTTCGTATCATTTGCAAGATCGCATCTTTAAATTCTTTGAAGACATCGCTAATAAAAAAAAAAAGTTTGAGAAACCTGTAATAGTTTTAAACAAAATATTCTAACGAGAAAATATTATATATGCTGAATTGTAGAAACAAAATGCCCACTGCTTTTTTAATCCTAATATACAATACAATATAGGGATCCTTTGTCTCATAAGAAGATTTACAGCCTAACGAATGTTATATTCTATGGATCAAACCCTTAAATCGTCTTTAAATGATTTCAAGCAATATGTTTATAATTATTGAAGAACTAAGCGTTTAGTTTTTTTCAAGGATATTTTTTTTACGACAAAAGCTGAAGTTCTTTAAAAGAAATCATGCAATATTCCCCAGAACATTTTATTAAACAAAAATTAAAATATTAAACCACGACTGTCTAAATTGAATTTACAAAACCTTTATAATTTATTTTAGATAGTTTAGTCGCTAAAAAAAAGTAAATGCGTGTTTTTAAATTCTTTTAAAAAGATTTTTTGAAAAACAATATTTAGAATAAACAGATTTTTATTACTAAAATAAAAAATGTTATATTTCACTAAACTAAATTTTAGTTGACCTTAGTTACAATTTAATTATTTGTAGTTTTCCTAGCAACCAATTTTGCGTTTTCATTTATCTGCTTATCCACAAAAAGCAGAATTTTTTTTTTTCCTATAAACTGTAATGAAAAAAGTCGACCAATGCTTAGTTTTATAGTACGGATACTTAACGAATAGTAAGAAAGATCATACAATGCGCAGATGGATTAATATTGTTATTCGTGTCACCACATGAATAAGATTAATGTTATAAAAACCTTTATGGTTTGTATATTAGACAAGTTTTACCACCGATCTAAAATTATAGTCGCACGGCTTGAAAAGGTGATTTTAAATTGAAAGAGATTTTATATTAAACAAGATAACAATTTAAAAATTGTAGAACTATTATATTAAAAATATATAAGTATTTTTTTAAATTACTAAATGCCAAAAATGCTTTCCAATTAGCGTTCAATTAATGCATTTTTCTTATCATTGTATTTTTTAAACGTCAAATAAATTTTCGGCAAAAATGGTACTAAACCAATTTATTAATTAACGATAATGGTTAAAAACCAATACAAATACTATTAAAAATTTAGGTATATGCTATATAAGAAATAGAATTATAAAAAGTTTGGACACAGGTATGCTGTGCTAAAAAAAGGATACAGTAAATAAAAAATATCTATGGGTAAACTTAAATACAGCTTTTATTGTAATGAAATTAATTATTATTACAATGGGTAAAAAAAATACAACAATTTTTTTCGCATATTTTGTCTATAGTAATTTTTATATTTCTTTTTTTTTGCCGAGGATTTTTAACACTGGCAATAAAAAAATACACGCGTAATGCAGCCAAGAATCTTTGTTCTAGTAAACCCGCAGGTTAGTTGTCTGGCGAAAAACTGCGACTTATGAATGGATACCACTAGTTCATCTTGAATACGTACAGAGCCGTATCCACTATCGTCTGCTTTACTTTCGAGTATAAATCTTAAACCAGAATCCGATATATAAAGCTCTAAAAATTTTATCATAATATCTTTGATTTATTAAAAACAATTTTAAGCTCGTTCTTGACAATGAAACATGCATTCTTTAAAAAAAAAACAATATAAGGGTTTATTTATCTGTTAGGTTTTTAACAATCATTTTTTTATAATTAAGAATCTAAAAAATCTTTGCAATTGATTTTGGGTGAGTACTGCTTTATAAGATATAATCTCTTGTGCACGATGCTCTAGCCTTATATATTCTGAGAAAATTCTAATTCAATAAATATAATTTTCTCCTTACAAAAAAAACACATTTATATTGTTTAATTGTAAGTCGTATAAATCTTATCTAGTTTTTACTTGTAGGCAAATTCCATATATGCACTTGTTCTGTTTTATAGATACATGTATATAATCAAGGTTACTTAGACGCCTCACAAAAAAAAAATTAGGAAATAAGCAATCTTGTTGTTAAAACCCAGCAATAATGGTTTATTTCTCTTGTTACATTTTTTAAAACTCCATTTTGTTTTTCATTGTGCTAAAAAAAGTCTTTGTATGGTCAGTTGACTAAAATCCACCTAAAAAAGTCCTTTTTTTTCCAATCATTGTTAAAAAACATATATATCTCGCAAAAAAAAAAAATATTTATACATCTTGCGTTGTTCAAAATGATCTTGTGTTTTCTATTGCCGGTTTCGTTAGATAAAATGTAAACCAAAGTACTCTATTTGTCGTTCGCTCAAGAACAATTAAATTAAGCGCGTACATATGCTCTCAGTTGTTACACGTTCGCTCAGTAGCCTATTCACAAGCTCCTCAAAATCTGTTTTATCCCGATATGTTCGTTAGCTCTTGTCCAGTTAACGACAAACTTACCATTTGTTATCATAAGTCATCTATATACTAGTTTTTTATATTTTGTTAGTGCAAACCATTAAAACTATTTTTAAGATATATATTTTGACTAGATTTTTGTCATATATTACATAAAACCTTACTTTTTGTGTTTTTTTTTGTCTTCTACTACCAGAACCAATAACCCCGTTGATTATAATATTATTTTATCTGTAACTACAAATTTCTGTTCACATACAAATATTTCCTTTTAGAAAAATTGAACACTGAACTACAAAAAACAACAACTTTAAATATTGTGACTTTAGTTAGGCAAAAATTATATTATCTAGTGCATAATATACCTTTATTCTGTTTTTTATTTAACGTCTTTTTTCTCTAGATAAAATTGCCTTTTAAATGCGACTTTTTTTTGCAAAGTGTCCATACTTTCCATACGTTTAACAAAATCCTGTAGTTGAATACTTTTACCCGGATTTTTTTAATTTGGAATTTAGTTTAAAAAACCGAAATTTGATAAAAAGACAATTCATATTTTCGGAAAATAGAGTTTTAGATCTTAATTTTTATATCCCTGTTTGTTTTACGATATATATCGTCTTTTTTATTACAGAGGCTATAATATAAAGCTATGTAGATAATATTTTATATTTTCTTTATTTTGACGAAAAATCATACTGTATTTTTTCTAAACTTGTAAAAAAAAAACAAAAAAAGCCGAGAAAAACAATTTGTAGATTTATTAATAGCTACATGTATGATTTATAACGGTGTGTTCGCTTTTTTTGTTGTGATTGTAAGATTTTATAATCTATTTATACTAATTTTAGTACAAAAATAAGGTCCCGTACATAATAATAGAAAATTTTACCAAACCTCAAAGTATTCAGTTCCGTAGTTTTTTTTTTTTGATAACAAAAAATTTTGCTTTAGCCACTAAAGAAACGTACCTTGATTTTATTGTACTCAACAGCAGTAAATACGTATTTTTTAGTACGCGAAATACACTATGCATGTTTCATTTTAGTGGTAAGTTTCTATCGTGTCTTTAAACGCATTGCAAAATTGTAAGAGCAACCTAATACAAAATCAAGCAACAAGTGTGCGACTTTTTCGAATTGGAATTCATATGTATGTATTTATTTATTTTTTATTTTTTTTTATTTGCTGAAGGGACGAATTGATTTACTAAAACTATGTTGGGCTAGTAGACAACGTTTCATTGAGCCCTAATTAGAAAAGGTGAGGTAAATGGTCCCCAATTTATATTAAAGGCGGTTTTTTGTTTTGTAAGTGAGACAAATAAAAAAAAAAAACAGATTATAAAAAACATGTGTAGAAATTGTAAAATTGTACAAAGTGTTAATCTTTGACTCTTTTAAATCTTTTTCTAACCATATTATAAGCCTAACCACAATCTTTTTTTTTACCCTGTTGAATGTTTGATTAAATTCTTGAGCCATTATATTTTTTTATTTAAGCTTTATATTTTTATTTTTGGTAAAACACTAGTTTTTCTCCGCTTTTAATTTAGGGCAGAAAATTTGCATAAAAGACAAGTTCTAAAATAAAAAAAATCTATAAATTAAATAATTTAAGTGAATCTTAGCGCTGATATTAAAAAAATAACCCTTTCCTAACCGTAACCCTAACAACATAACCAAAAACCTATAAAAGTAACCTTAGACCACGTCGACCTTAATCCAATTGACAAAAAGATTAATGCAAATATAGTATTTACATATAAATTAATGTTTTAATGTAATTATGGAACACCAAAATGCACTAAATTTGTGATTTTATAGTATCATTTTCAGTCCTACCCTTAAAATGGGACAACTTTTTTTCCGCCCAAAAAAGAGGGGGGGGGAGGGGGGTTAAACTACAGTTTTGATTTGATTTTTGCTATTGATGCTTTTTAGAGTCTAGTTGTTTTGAGTTGTCACCCATTAGGTCTATTTTTTGTTCCTGGTTACACGTTTCAATGTCCCGGTTTATCGATATAAAAAGCCTAAGAAAGATTATAAAATCTTTATAGGGCTATATATGCATGTTTTGTGTTTTTTGACATTCAAATATCTGCTGTTAGACTCTTTGTGTGCAGAAATACTAAAAAATCTTGTAAAGTCTAACTTAATAAGGTCAATTGTGTATTTGTACAACCATAGATACGTTTTTGATAGATACTAATATGAACATAGTCATATAATCGCATATAGAAAATCTACAATGTTAACTTAGACACAATAAAAACGTAAAAAAAATGATTCATACCTTTTACATATTTTTTGTAGTAACATTGAAATACAACACTTTTGTATTTTGCTGATTATTAAAGACCTATGTAGGTTTAACTAACCTTGTATTTGTCTCATGAACGCTTTTTGATTAGTTTTTTATTTTAAAAAAAACATACGGTAAGTCCTACATTGTAAAATATGTTGCTAAAGCAGCTACAATAAAACAACGGATTTTCTGTGCAGTGGTCAATAATACTTGCTGTAGTTATCTTTTACCATTGTATTCTAAACCAACATGAAAAAGGAGTTCTATTGTTATTTTTTACAAAAATACGCTTTTTTCATTTATCTAAAAATCCTAGGTTTTATAAGGCTTTATTTTAACTGATATGTTACATTTTCTAAATGCCTATAGTTCTCCGACTAAAAAAACTGCGTTTTTGTACTCTTAAAACTTATTTACGGCGTTTTAAAACCTTTACTAAGCTTTTTTATGTAAATGCGTTTACTTTAATTCCCAGGATCCACATCGACAAAAAGTTTTTAATTTTTTAATTTGATACAAAAGTATTTTTGGAATATCCGTCCTTATTTTATACGCTTATGAACGTCTTAAAGTACTTTTGTCAATATCCTTTAATTTCAAAAAACTAAATTCGCTTTATTCCATAAGGAGGCAAAAAACTGTTTGGTAAAATAAAAAAAAAAACGTCTATAGACGTTTTTATAAAAATTACCAAATTTATGGTAGAAAGCTTGTTAGCATAAAAACGTTATTTTGCATCAAACGAAAATAAACTAGTTACTATGATTTTTTTTTACTCATAAACGCAGACCTCTTTTAATTTGAAGACGTCACTAAATTTAAAATATCTTATAATTTGGAGAAAAGTCGGTCTTTTATCAACAAAAAAAAATTGAGAGTTTTGTAATCACATATAACTTTTGAGTATTTGCAAGGCATAAATACGTAGAAAAAACCTGTTTGTCTTTTAAAATAAATCGTTTTACACTACATTAAAATAAATATTCAATTTTTAAGGTAAAAAATATATTTACATTAATTGTTTTTTGTGAAATTTACGGTGGCGGGTGGATATTTGTATTCCCAACATATCATTTTGCTGTTTGCCTTGTTTTTGTAGATAAATTATGTTTCAATAAAATAGTTCTTTTGCGAAAGCAAATTTAATACATAAAAAAAGTATACGGTACACTAAAAGGAAAAAAAGTCAATTTTTTAATTTATCATATCTGGCAAATTTAATACACCAGCGTACTTTGCGTATACAAAACAAATATAAAAGATGCTATGTTAAATTTTTGTTTCAAATTGCACATATTAAAAACACACGCGATATTATTAATAGAACTTTTTTATCTGCATTTATTAGAATGCGACTGCACGTCACAATATCAACTATCGGTTACATACATTTTACAATACAAGTACATGTATAAGAAAAATGTACTTTTTTTAGGCTAAATGCTTTACAAAAGCTATACTTTTATTTAATTTTTTGGCAAGTGTAATTCGTATGCTAGTTGTTTATTTATCTATAAGTATAAACGATACTATTTTTTTTTGCGAGAAAGTAAGTTTAAAAAATCAAATACGTATTAAACGGGAAAAAATCCACAAGTAAGATGTTGCTTTGGAAAGCATGAAACTTGTACATTTTTAATTGATAAAAAACCATCAAAACATTTCACTGGAGTAAAATCAACATTTAAAAGTTTTTTTTTGATTATAAAATACCGTAAACATTTGTTTTATAACAAACATTTTTTTTTTGTGAAATTTTGTTGCAAAATTATTTTTATAGAAACAAAGCATTTTAAACACCTTATTTTTTTTGTCTTTTTAAAGAAGTAAACTACGATACTCGTTTTTTTTTTATAAATTAAAACGTATGGCACTAAGTAAATTCTACATACTTCGTTTGTATATTTTATGCTAATTGTGTTAAGAAGACATAAGTTTTTGTGATATTAACAGTTTAAAAAGAGACAAAAGAAGAAATTGTAGATACACCCAAACCATGTTATACGATTGTTACATTATTTGGGATGTATAAAAAAAAAGAAGTAAATTACCCAAAACAAAATGGCTCTTTTTGGGAGAATTAAGAAAAATAAATATTTTCTCCAAAAAAAAAGAGGCCTTATTTAAGCATAAAATGAAACAGTATAGACATTATATTTTTTTGTGTATTTAAACGATAAAAATCTTGTTTTTAATTTGTACTACTAAAACGTCAATAGACATCTTTGTCACCTTTAGGGTAAAGAATTCGAACTAACTTCCCATATCGTATTTGCGTTGTTTTTCTTTTTTTCCAGACAATATTCGTAAATCTAATTTTTAAAACTCACCATGCATTAGGTTTTTAAGTCTTAACTTTTTTATTTATAGAACCAAATATTTAACTTATATCTGCATTGCAGATTACTGTCGTCAAATTACTTCGTAATTTTTTTTAACAAAAACATAAGTAGATTCTAACAAAAAACTACTTTAGTTTTACTTTTTTTCGTTACCATTTAAGTGTTATAAATCACTTATAGTAAGCCTTTTTGCTTATACCATTTGCACGGCTTAAAATATGGTTTATGTGCAGGACTATTCATGTTGTATATCAGTACCTTATGTTTTGTTGAAACAGTTTTGGTGGTGTATATATCGCGCATATATGCTTGCTTGGTTTCTAGAACCATTTAAAATATAACCTTACTAATTGGTATCTTTTTTCTCTACGTAATTAAAACATATTTTTCAGTTTCACAATACTCAGAAACGTCCTTACACAATAAATAACATATGTACCATATTAGGAAAATAAAACCATTTTATCAAAAATGTAAAATAAATTCGTTCCAAATTTAGATGACACCCTCAAACTACAGCTTGAACATTAGGTATACATGATTTTAATTTTGATCGTTAACGTGTAAGACCTTAACATAGATAATTTAAAACATCTTCATCTATCACGTGTATTTTCTGTTAAAGTTTTTAATATCTTTTAAAAAGACAACAAGCATGCGTGGGTAGATATTCTTGAATTATTTATACCAAACATGGGTTAATTTAGGTATTTCTCTGTTTTTAAGAAAGTGTAAAGTAGCGTTTGGTTCAACAAATAATATTTTCAAAATCAATTTTTTGTCTTATAGTTTATATAAAAATTTATAGAAAATCACTTACAGTTTCTTGCAAATAGCAAACAAACGATGCTTTTGGGGTTGTAGATAGGTTCGCTAAAAAGATATGTAGCTACGCAAAAACAGTTTTTTTTTTTTATTTTAAAATACTAAACTTGTTTTAAGATTACACGTTTTTGTTCTGTTTCATTTAAAAGTTTAAATTTTTATACATTTTTTTTTGCTTTGTAAACGCTGTAAAATTTATTAGCATTTTATTTATATATTTAAACTTTTTCGCCAACAGGCGATATAAATGTGGTCATTTACAACCCCTATAACGCAGACCGTCATAATGTGGTCATAAAATAAGCTATAATGAAATTAAACCACAGAAATGTAGTCGAAAAAATATATATTGTAAAACATTACTACAAATAAGTGGTCATCAAAGTAATAATGACCATGCCGCTGACGAAAAAGTCCGCCAAACGGAAAAGTCCGAAATACGTTGTAAATTAGAGCCCATTTTCATTTACAAAATTAACAAAATAAATTACTTTTTTTTCTTTTTTGAAAACAAAACTATTCTATTTTTAAAACAACTTTAAAGTTAATTAACTACACTGTGAATATATAAATTGGTTTTCTTTTATTGCCACTTTTTTTATTAGAATCTTTAATGTTTTACAATTGCGGGCAATTTAATTTGGCAGAGATTTCCGTCAGCCTTACCATGCATACTTGAAATACTTATATAACAAGTAAAAATATATAAAGCATGTTTCTCTTTTTGTAAAAGGTCTTGCATGTATATTAAATATTGATATACTAATATTATTGCATTTTTCGTTGATTTTTTATATGAGAGGATTGAAATGAAGATTTTTAATAAAACCATTTCTACTAAAACATTGTCATTTAAGATAAAAAAAAACTACAATATAATGAATTGCACTAAAACAGATATTAGTGTATTTTAATGCAGAAACTAGGTACCACGCTGAATCATCTAGTAAAATTGCTGTGTAAGAAAAAGAATAAACGTATATCGACGGCTTATGTAGAGATGATTGATGAAAAAATTGTCGCGTAAGCAAGTAAAATGAATATGTTATGAAAAAACAACAAAATATAAGCGGCTGTTCGGGTATCCAAAAGCAATTATTTTAGGGCAAAAAAAAGATGCCATTTTATAATGCGCAATGTTTTTTAATGCGCATCTATTTTTTCTACTGTTCGTATGGCTATGCCATGTCAAAATATTTTAATTTTGCTTAAGCATTTTTCAGTAGCATCGATGCAGATTACTTTTATTTATAATATTTTTATACACATGAAGAATAATGTGAGTAAGTGGAATTCCAGACACAAGGAAAACCGTCAAAACTGTAGTTAAGCCGCCCCCCCTCTATTTGGGGCAGAAAAAAAGTTGCCCTAATTTAAGGGTAGGACTGAAAATGATATTATAAAATCACAAATTTAGAGCATTTTAATGTTCCATAA
>JAQFYM010001487.1:0-33170 GCA_034694785.1 Agrenia bidenticulata | reverse complement strand
GGGCATGTATTTTCATATGTATTTGATGTTTTTCTAAAATATGCAAGGCGTTTGAACTATGGTACAAATGGCCTACAATTGTGCGAACTTTTTTCAATATACACTTAAGTGTATCTTTTCCAAATATTCGGGTTATTACCAACTGTAAAGAATGCGCAAAACATTTTACATTGTTTTCTGTTACTTTTCTAGCAGCTTTCAAAATGTTGGCAGCGTTATCATGACTCATCGAAACTATTTTTTTTCTTCCTATCCCATGCCTATAATACTTCGTTGATCTTATTTTGCAGGTTATTGAAAAAGTGGCCTTTATTAAATGATCTTAATTGTAAGAGATATTACAAAGTTCATAATTTTCATTTATAAAATGGCAAGTAAGGACCATAAAAGAATCCATACGAACCGAGCTCCGCGTATCTGTTGTAATGGTAAAAAAATTGACTTGACTTAATAAATAAGCTGGTTTTTATTTGTTATTTTATATGTACTCTTTATTATTGTATCTGAAAACTCTCTTCAGAATGGTATTTTAAAATCAGCATTAAGACTGTCACACAAATTCATGAAATCTGTATTTCAAGTATTGAAAAGGCCAAGTTGCCAGATATAATAAATAATTTCTGATGTCGTGAGCTCTTTTCAGAATTAAATGTCGATTTTTTATGGTTATCATGCAAGACATCGTGTTTATTCTGTAAATGTTGCAACATAATGGATGTATGCCCTAAACTATTAACACAAACATTACATAAACTACATTTGGATTGTTATTGTCTATTTTGCTTAAGTATATCCACACGAAGCTTCTTTTTTGTTCTTTTTTTTATTTCTTCATCTTCTATTTGCGGATCCATAAAATTAGAGGGGCTAAAATTAGTAAGAACTTAATAAAAAGGAAACCTAGTAAGCTTATTTAAAATTTGTTATAATACCCAGCCCTACTTTTATATACTTGTCATTTGTATAAATAGTTTCATCTTTGGTTTTTTCATGCCTTTCCCGCGGGTTTATGTTCGCAAATTAATTTATGTGGGTTTTTTTGCGTTAAAGTTTATTTCCGGTTAATTATGCCCAGAAGGAAAATTTTAATCCTAATTTTGAGACAATCAAAATAACTTTTTTTTACTATATAAAAATAAGAGTTTTTTTATTGGATATGCATATGAATCTTTAGCCTCTTAAAACTGGCTTAACAAATGTATTGTATCTACAATTTTGTGGCTATATAGATGTTTTTTTTGCAGCCTTTTTACACAATCTTATTTATTTTGCATGTGGATTTTTTATAACGGTAAAAATAATATGAATGTTGCATTGTGTATATAACCAGCCCTGTAAAACGTAAATTGTCTGTTTTTTACATCAGCATTTGAATGAGCTACGTTATTTGAGCAACTTTAAGGTATTTTTTTCGTTCCAAAAATGGCGGATGTTTTAGTTTGGCTCACAAATAACTACAGCAGTGTCTTATAAAAACAAAATACAGTAGTCTGTAGTAAAATTTTATATCTAAATTGATCTATTACTTTTATATAATATAAGTGTGTTTCGATATTAGAGTTTTATAACATTTAAATATAAAATACATTGATTTTTAGAATTTTGCAGATTTATACATATGCAAATATACCTTTTGCAATAAAAAAAAACTTTTTATTCATATTTAAGTTTAGAATGCTCTTTAAAACAGCTTATTGACGCAAAATATACTTATTGACAGTATATGGCGATAGATCGATGCCATAACAGGCAGGATTCATTTTCTATCCAAGAAAAAAATGTAAACTAGAATTTAACTAAGGGTTTTTACAGTATACAAACAGGTAGGGTTTGCGGGGGAGGGGAGGGGCACTGGGGGCATGTGCCCCGGGTTTTCCACCTAAAAGAAGCCCGAAATTAAAATATTGATATTTGTGCAAGTGTATATAAAATAAAAAATAGTTGTCAATGTTTGCATAAAAAATAGAGATTCTGCATATCTATTTTTTTTGATAGTCAGAAATTTTTTAATTTTCTGATATTTTGATTTGTATTATGTACTACATAACTGATATAACTAGATAACTACATTAATGATCCTTTTAAAATACTGTATTTGGTTGAGCACTTTACTCTGGTTATCAAAATAAATAGCTGTAATTTTATGGTTTTAAAAATATAATACAGCATTAAATAACACAAAAGTGAAAAAAATATGTACGCAAACAATAAATAACTTTGCAACAGTTAATTCAAAATAAATAGACAATAAAATAATTATATAAGACTTGGCATAAAAAACACATAAAAATACGGAGGCAATTTTAACCCTTTTGCGTATGTGTTTGTTTAAAAAATAGCACTGTAAAAAAATCATTTGCGTTTATACGGAAATGTCGACCCCTAGTTCAGGCCCTAAATATAATTTTCCTTTGTATATTCCGTAATGAAATAAAAGAACAATATTTCCATTGGGTTCTTTTTATAAGTAAACAAAACCTTAATTGTAAAGTTTGCAGGTTTACGAGCCTCTATAAAGTTGTTTTTTTTTGCCAATGTTACACGACTATAACAATATTTCATAAAAACGACTGATTGTATACAATCAACAACAATATATATTGATAATAACATTTAAAACAACTAAAAGACATATTATATGGTTGTCCTAGATTATCGGATCTTTTCGCATGCAAAAAAAAATTTGTGAGTTAGCTAGAAAATACATGGTGTAAAATAATTATGTAAGAAAAACGCGCGTGTGCGGTTGCATTGTATAGTATTCCGACAAAAGTAAATCAAGCAAACATAAGATATCATGGTGTCATTTGGTAGAACCAACTAAGAAATAAAAACTAAATAGATGAAATCTATGTATAAGATGTTTTTTCTACAAAACAAAAAACAGTAACCAGTCTATTTTAAATGTTATTATAGCAGTACATACCCGCCCTTCTAACCCCATTTACAAACCCTGGTAAAATAGCATCAATAAAAATTTAAACTTGGTTTTTCTTGCGTAAGAGACAAACAAAAAAATAACTTTTTCTATATTGCCAATCATAGTTAGTATATTGTTAAAATTTTCATATGCATATTATATATATTGAATATATTTTCTAAAATATTATAATAATTTCAATTACTATAAGCAACTAAGGTGGTAAAAATTCCAAAAATAAGAAAGTTTACTACCTAGCAAAAACCAAACGTAAAGAACAAAGTTTTTTTTATTAAACAAAAAAAAGGATATAAAATTTATGGTCAAAAAATTGCAAATTTTTTATCTTATTTTAATGCTTAAAAAAAATTTACATAGGCTAATGCATACCATACCCCGATAAAAATTGATGCTGTCCTAATTTAAATAATTGTATAATTTTGTCTGATATTAAATAAATGTCGAACTATATGATCTGCATTAAGAAAAAAAAAATAATCGAAAAAATTATTGATCAAAGAATATATTTTTTGAAAAAAATTTGTTTAAAAAAGGGGGCCCCTCAAAAAAAAGTGCCCGGGACCTTAATCTGTAAATTCGGCCCTGTATACAAAGCTAAAATAATATCATATAAAAAACAATACAGTAGCAAAACAAAAACTTTATATTCTACAGTTTATATATTACATTAAATAAACACATATTTATATTAATAACTATAAAAGCTTTTTTTTGTGTACAATGCAAATTTTTGGTACATAACCTGCATGTAAGAGCATATATAGTAACATTTTTGTTTTTAATCAAATTTTTCTTTGTATTTATTTTGTTTATAATTAAAAGTATTTTACTCAATTTTTTTAACAAAAAACATTTAGTTATCGATTTATATGCATTACTATTTGTAGGGTATATTTGAAAAGTGCGGTAATTTATTTTTTGATGACAAATTTGTTTTGCTTAAATAAATTGTTTTCGGGAAGATCAAATAGTGCTTTGTAATAATATTAGTTTATTTATTGTTTAAAAATGTGTTTACGAAATTTTAAACATCAGATTTTTTATAATACTATGTTTTTTGCAATTTCAACTGAAAATTTTTACTTGGATAAAATAAAATTAAATCATAGTAAATCAAGAGTAATCCCTGCAAAAAAGATCTTCATCCGACTATCTTACATATGATTTGTAAAACCTGTGCTCTCTGACAATACAATTGTCTACGTAAATAAGGGTTTTTATAACAAACTTAAATTTGGAAAATTGGTATAAGGGAAAACTAAAGTCGATTGTCTGTAACATGATGT
Source organism: Agrenia bidenticulata (assembly GCA_034694785.1). Taxonomy (NCBI): domain Eukaryota; kingdom Metazoa; phylum Arthropoda; class Collembola; order Entomobryomorpha; family Isotomidae; genus Agrenia; species Agrenia bidenticulata. The sequence continues at coordinate 28,943 of JAQFYM010001487.1, read as the reverse complement.
CCTGGTAAGTACGCATTCCCGTGTTTATTATAGGAACTCGGTTCATAACACTTATTTAAAATGTTTACACGGGCGGCGGTTAACCCCCTGTAGGGACAAAATGACCCCTCAAGAGAAAAACTCGCCTAGAAAATGATAAAAAAGAACAAAAAATGAAAAATTTGGCACAATACACTAGATAATGGCACAATATATATATAAATATTGCCAGAATATCATAAGATAATTTAGGGTTTGGTTAAGGTGGCGTTAGGGTTAGGATGGGTTAGAAAAAAGATGCAAAAAGTAATAAAAAGATTAAATCGGTACAAATTTGGCACACACGTTTATCTCAAAATACACCGTATTGATAGCTATGTTATGTTTTAATTTTAGAAATTATCCCTAAATTTTGCGTCGTGGCGATTTTTCACTTCTTAATTTAAGGCGCCGTGGCGAGTTATCCTACAGCCGTTCACACGTATCTTCATCTGATATAATATTTTTTTAGATATATACATGGTTTTGATTAGTTAATTTTAATATTTACACAAGTGGAACAAATAAATGAGGTATCGTTAGTTGATCAGATTTTTTCGAACAAAAGGGCCAAAAAAATGTACATTTTGGCAATAAAAAAAATTGGTGGTTGTAAAAATGGGGTAAAAACAAAAAGGTATCTGCATGATTTTGAATATTTTCATACTTTTTAAAAAAAGTTAAATAGAGTAAGTAGGGTTATCAGTAGAGTCAACCATAAATGCATGAAAAATATGCAAAAATATGCATTTATAACAAGTAGATATTCAAAATATGCAATCATTTTTTATTACTATATTTATTTGTTTATAACGTCAAAATACAATCAAAATATCTTAGATAGGTATAACTACAATTGACGCCGCGAAGGCCATTATAAAAACCCCGGTGTGACGTTGTAGATTGTGACCCGTTGTAAGATGTGACCTGTTGTAAAATTTGTCCTATGGAAAAAATGTTAAAAAAGATTATGAACCCCGTTTTTTACATCCAATATACTCTTACAATAAAATCTATGTATATTTTTTTATGCAAAGTCTTTTTATATGCCCCTAAACTATAATTCAACATAAAAACATATTAAAAAGCAAGCTCTATGTACAAAAACAATATTAAATCGGGCTCAATAGACACTATAAGAAGAATTACAAACCGTATTTGTAGCGTTTTAAATTAAAAGAAGTACAATTTATCGGTCTATAAAATGTCAACATGAATTTATAATATGTTAGTTACTTGCAGTCACATTTATTATGACTACTTAAAATTCTTTGCTGCCTTAAATGGTTGTTTTTTGAACATTTTGTGGACACAAATTACAACACTTGGTCACAATCTACAACGTTTGTAGATTGTGACAACCAATAATTTTCATAAAACAAATTTATTTACAAAAATAAAATCTATCAATGATAATAAATTATTCTTATGGTCTGGGGTGAAGCCCGAAAAAAATGCCCGCCCGAAAATGCCCGAGCACGGGCCGCCCGGTCCGTCCGCCGGCCCAATGTTTTTTAGCCCCGGCCCGGAAGGAAAAAGAAAAGTTACAGTTATTGTGTTTTAATTTGAGGTCGACAAAACTTTACATCTTTTACAAGTTCGTAGTTAGTACATGATTCAAAATAAGAGTGTTGTAAGAATATACATATATTTTGCTTTTTGTCTAGTAGGAAGGCAGGGGTTCCAAAAAAATGGCCTCATACCATATATGGCCATACAGGGGGAAATTATTTTGCATATTTTTTCCATATAATATTTGCTACCAATACAACATGTACCCCTTTTACCCAAAAAAACTATTATCAAAACTTTTTTATTTGTTTAATCAGTTTCTATGCGGCACTATTTAATTGTTTGACGAACTTTCTTTGATTTGCTATAATAAAAGAGTCTTAATAAATCAGTGATAATAATAAGGATAACAAAAAATATCTAACACATTATTATATATTTCGCAAAGTTTACATTATCCCTTTATAAATTACATGTTTTACTATTCATAGTATAATTTTTAATAAAAACATACATACACATTAGATGGGGTTTAAAAATATTGATTTGTACAGAAGAAGTATAAAAAGACATAAAATTGTATTAAAAGCATTTTGGTTGTATTTAGCATGTATGTAACCGTGAAATACTGCTAAAGTGCCTTATCTCTTTTTTTTTTGTAAAATAACCTTCTCTAGTATAATACGTGCACATGGGCAACACAACTTTATGTAAAGTTATTCATCAAAGTACAAAAAAATATATCCAACTTGCATTTTAGTAAATTAACCGTATGAAAAATTGTAAAATGAAACGAATAAACAACGTTGCAAAATTGAACTATTTAAACATGACTATTCAAGTTATAGGTTTTTTATATTAGTTTTTTGAATGCATTAAAACTTTAAACAAACAAATTTAAGGGCAACATTCTACATTGGTACGTCTTAAATCTAAGTTTTGATATATATTTACATTTTTTATATGTTTTTCATAAAACGTTGCTGCATTTGCCATATTTTACCATAATAGCCATAATGGTAAAAATGTAAAAAACATACCCATAATATGGCGCTACCATATTAGGACACCCTGTTTACAGCCAATAACTTTTTTGTATAAATATATGACTCTGTGTTTTTTCATGCTGTCTCTGTTAAGAGAATATTATATAAGAAAGTCAGATATTTTAACTATACTCAAAATATCTAATAACGTAATTATATTCTATATTTTTATAGTTTACTTCAGTTTTTGAAAATCGTCCGTAATTTGTAAAGTATATATGATAAATTCGTCAAAAACTAAACCTAAACATAAGAATTTTTTAGAGACATAAATATTTGGCGCGTTGGAGTAATTTTGCTCTAATGTTTTTTTTATAATATTTTTACAAAGAACTTTATTATATTACAGCGACGCTAGTAAATAATTGTTAATTGACAGTTTATATTATAAGATAACTCTTATCCAATATGAAATATAGTTTATTTGTGATTACGCATAATAATATACATTAAATTTGCATACTCTTTTTTTATGTATTACATGTATGTTTTAAGTGTAGCACGCAATATTTGGCTTTAAAAACCATTTCATATATTTTTACCTTAAAGGCGTGCAACATGTTAAGTTTTACTGACCCCAAAACCTCGGAGTGGGCGAAATTTGTCCGCCCGCTCAAGATTTACTAAGCCCGGCCGCCCGAGGAAGTGGGCCTGAGCCACTCGGGCTTCACCCTTAGCATATAATATAAAAAAAGTAAGGAATAAATAAAAAAAATATAAGGAAACGAAACTTTATTTATTTATTTATTTCATTTTTTTATTTTTTGTTTTTAACTTTAGTATCGTAAATTATTTATGTCTTTGAATGTATTAAAACTCCAAAGTTTCAAATTGCCTATGTAAAAAAAACTCATTGTATTTTTATTTAACATTCTCATTCTTTTATAATTAAGTATTTCTTATGGGGTGTACAAAAACCCGCTCACATGTGTTAAACGTGGGTTCATTTCTTTAAGTTTTATATATGTTAAACAATCATGGTTTTTTCATATAATTCGCTTTTATTTTTAACACGATCAATTGGTTTATTTCTGCTTTTTTGAGTATCGCTGACACATCTTCTTCTGAGCTTTCATTCCTTTCAAAAATTTCACTCACTTTTTTTGTTATTATTTAAAAGATATTCCTTACCATTGACAAATTTTACGATTCCTGCCTCAAAATTTTTGTTTGAGTTGATTGTTGCATCATTACTTAAATAGTAATTCATCCCTAGATATTCTTTCATTGTTTCGGGAAAATGATCTCTTGCTAAATAACTAGAGCAATTTTCATATTGATGCTCTTAATGAACTATTTAAATTTGTACTTAAAATACGTAATAAGTCCTTGGCTTATATATTTTTTTCTAGGTGTTAACAACATGTTATAAAAATTTGAACATCATTAGAATTGAAGTGCATTAAAATTTGAATATATCTTTTCGCCAATAAATACATAGAGCTTCATCTAATAATATTACACTTTTTCGGCATGTAATCCATTCTTTTTTCTAGCTTCATTGCACATTTGATAGTTTAGTATTTTATCATCAAGTTTTTCATGCGGGAAATATGTTCTTAATAGTTATTAGTAGATAAAAATCTATTTACAGCCAATTTAGAGTTATGACTAAAACAACCGAACATTTATATCCCTTATTTTTTACCATGACTTTTTTCCATTTGCATTATCACAGTTTACAAATTTTTTTCCTGTAATGCTTTTATCAAACATTTTAAGCAATTTTTGAATAAATTGAATATATGAGTCAGGTGATAAATCACTGGCATCGTCAAAAGTCAAAATGTTAAGTAAGTTCTTCTCCGATTTTTCAGATTTTTGTTAAAAAATGCGGTAAAGTGCAAAGACCTGTGGCTTCAACTGTCATAAATTAACACCAACTTTTATAAAAAATTTACTCGTTATTTTTTTTTATACTTTCTCATATAGCGACGTCGTATATTTTGTAAAGTTTCGTATGAAATTGGTTCAAGATTTGTTATAATCTTGTTTTTTCATTTTCACTGAAAGTAAAAGAATTATCGATACTATAATCCAGTCAAGCTAATTAAACATGATTTTTGGCTGTTTGGTAACAAGCGGATTTGCTATGGATCTTAGGGTGAAGTTTTTGCCCGTTTCTGTGTTAAATAAAATAAATTCTTCTCTATGTAATGTTCTTTAATATGACCAAACCAAGTTCGAATTTTCATGCATTTACAATTACCTGTATTAAAATCGCGCATTTAAATATAAAGATGTTGTCAGTTTAGATTTCAAAAAATATGTCAACAAGGTCCTTTTTATTCATAATGGGTATATTATAATCAATATATATATATTGAAATAGAAATATATTAAACCATGATAAATTAAAATAATATATAAACAAGAACAATACAAATATATTATAAGCAAACAATTTGGTTCAAGGGGCTCGCTTTGAATCTCTAAAAAAGACCCCCCATAAATTCAGGCTACATTTTTTTTACAAAGCGGGGGGGGGGGCTAGCCCCTCCTTGGCTTACCTGCTGGTTGGCTACTGCATATTAGTATCATAGTGCTTTTTATGACAGTAAGGGCTGATCTGTTTTTTTACTCATGGGTTTTTTTGTTCCAAATTTACAGGTAAAAAAACCATATGTAAAACCCATGATTCAACCCATGGGTAATTTGTCTGTGTTCTAAAAAGACAACTTGGGTATACTACAAACCCATGGGTTTTATGTACCAGCTAGTCGAGGCATGTGTAAAAAAATACCTATGGGTTTTTTTAGCAAAATTTTAAAAATTAAAACTACAAATAGGGCTGTTAAAAAATGTACACTATTGTAAAAGGCATAAAATAGTGCAGAATATACTATTTTTTTAAATAATTATTTGGAGTATTTTTAGGCAGATTTTTAGCAAAAAAGATATTTCTTAACAAACATGTTAAAAATTAGTATAAAAAACACTCTTACAGAAAATAATATAATGTGTACTAACAGCCAAATGGCAATAAAAAAGCAAGTACAAACGCAGTTACAATAAACTAGAAAATTAAGCATAAAAAAGAACTAAATCAAAAAAAAAGGAAAGCTAATAGATTAAGTTTACTAATGATGTACCTTTTACAATGCTGCGCGTGCATTTTTGCAGCGGTACGCTTTGCACGGATACATTTATGTAGAGTACAGCCTTGTAAACAGCTTTTGAATTTGTTAAATATTTATACAATTACAATAAACTAAAGAGCATAGGCTAAATTCTTTAGAGAAGCAAATTATTTATGCAAATCGCAAAGTTAGTCGCAGTCAAGACAGGGTACTATTTTTGTAGATTAATTAAATAATTCGTGTATTTCCATACAAAAAGGATAATTCCTTTTTTTAATAAGTCTTAATGTTTTTAATATTTAAATATGCATTGCTTTTTTTTCATGTCTATTTTACGGTCAGCATTGTTATATATAATAAAATTTTTGCTCGTTATAGCACATATAACACTTTCTATTGTAAATTAAAAAAAGAATCTAGGCGTTTTTTTTTGTTTCTAGTGGATATCAAACATGATTTTGTTACATAACCCATAGGTATAAAATAAACGGTAGTAGTTGCTCACAGGGTAAAGTAACAAGTCGCCTCCGCATACTGTCAGTATAATGTAAATTATGGTAAACTTGTTGTATATATCAAAATTCTTGAACGGTAAAAGTACGTAAATCAAAAATAGTATTTTTTACTATATAGTACGCTACAAACTTGGTTAAGATCTGTTTCAAGAGCTTCGTATTTACGCAAAAAAAAACGATTTAATTCTAATATAAAGCGAAAAAAACAGATTACCGAATGTTTTATTATTTTGTTTCATTACTACAAAAACTCGGTTGCTATGCATATGTGGCTGACAAATGCCGCAGCGTTCAAAAAACATTTTTTAATTCGTTTCTTTTATTGGCTTTTTAAAATAATGTTTCATAGGTTTGTAAAAAAAACTCAAATAAGAGGTAACAGTAGTATAAAGAGATGCAAAAAAAATAATCTGTGCCTGAAATGCTTTAAAAGTATATAAAAAATTGTTCGATGAATTTATTATAAAGAAGAATACAAAACAAAAATATCATGTTTTTTTTCTACGCAAAATAAAACATCTAAAGCTTTTTTTACAGATATAAAGAGCATATAGTTAATAGTAAAGTAAAATTACTTAAATAAAAAACAATTTTGTTAGAATAATCTGAAAATGTTTTTTTAAACTTTTGCAATGTTAATGCTATTAAATCTCGATATGAACGCAACTTAAAGCGATTTGTTGCTCTTAAAAGCTACTAATAACCTAATTAAGGCTCATATTTACATTTAGTCTGTTGTATTACTTTTGTTTTTTATAATCGTAACAAAAAAAAATGTATAACTAACATAAACGCTAACAGAAACTAAAAATCTTTGACGAGATTATGACGTTAATGATGAAAAGTTGTGACGTAGACTGTTTATAAACATAAAAGCATATATTCTTTCTTTTGGAAAAACGTCTTCAAGAAAAGTTTTTTTAACCCGTGTATTTTTTTACAAAAACGTTTTTACGTTTAAATCGTGTATTTTTACAAAAAAGTTTTTAGTATATATCGGGAATTATTACAAAAGCTTTTTCCTGTAAATTTCCTCTACTTTTAGGTGTGTAATTTACGCAAACAATTTACTAAAAGGTTTTGAAATACGTGTATTTAAGAATTATTTGGAAAACAGTTTTTCAAAAAAAAAAGTTTTTTTTTGTGTGTATTTTATCATACAACAGAATAACACAAACATGAATAAACCAATTTTATACACAATACAGTGTTAAAAATGACTTATCGAATAATGCAAAATTTATATATAATTGTTTGTCTTATATTTGTTTTTTGCATTTAAGTCGACATTTTGGCTTCTTTATATAATTTTTTACTTATTTCATAAAAATATAAAAAGCAAGATTATACTAATACACGCATTTGTCAGACTTAAAAGAGAGTTAAAGCAGCGTATAACAACAAGCTGATACAAAAAGATGATGCAATAATTTCAAGTAAAAATGCAACCTCGTAACAGTACAAAGTGTCGTAGTGTATTTACCTCAATATAGTATAAATTAATAAAAGAACTAAAAAGTAGAAGCATAACTATTTTATACCCTCTACAACATTTCTTCAAAACTTTTAGTAAATCTTTAAAAGACACTACAGATATTGACTTCCCGTTGTTTGAAATTCCTTATGATTCACCTTATCTTTCTACTAATACAACATCCTCGATTTATCTCTAACCTATTTTTTACCATTTTTTAATATTGCACTAAAAGATAAAATGCTCCTTTAAAAACATCTCTAAAAGTGTTTTCAAAGTCTTTTTTAAAAAGAAAGCGTGTCGCAAAAACGCTTTTGAGTTTGATAAAAGCGTACTGTAAAGATTTTTTTCAATATTTAATAAAATTGCATTTTACTCTTAGAGGCATAATGACGAAAAATTAACATATTAGTATAAAGGTAAAAATAATTTAGTTAATTCGTTTATTCTTTCAAATTTAACCTTTTTTTGTGAATTTTAGAAAATTTTTTACTTTTTTGCTTATGCCACATATCAAAAAATTATTTTTATGAAGACATAAGCCGAAAGTAAAAAGAAAAATATATTGTATAATGTAATTCTATTTTCAACTAATTTACATTTATTAGACTGGAAAGTTAAACAATTGTAAGGTTTCAGCCATGACAAAGATTTTTGTCATTTTTGCCATAAGAAACACTCATTTTTTATTATGTCTCCAACAATTAATCTTTAAAAACATAATTATTAAAAAATAGTTACCAAAACGTAATTTGCGTTATGCTTAAATTACTAGTGACATACACATTTTTACTGTTAAGAAAACTTTGTCAAACAACGTTTTTGAAATTTTTAAATTATCGCAGGGCGTAGAAAACTTTTTTTTATGCAAAAATTTTGTGGAAAACGTTTTTCAAATGCAAAGAATTATTGATTGTTGTATAAAATCGTTTTTGAACACAATAAAGTTGTCTTAATATACTTGTTTTAAGCAATAAATTACGCCCTGTATGTTTCAAAAAAAATATGAAGTTTTATCGTGCCCCGAGACATCAGATATGCGTAGATAGTTTTAACAGAATAAAACATAAATTTTTTAATGAAGGAACTTTCTGATATCATTATGGTATTTTTATTTATATTACTGATTTTATTTAAGATTGTAAAGAGAAAAATTTAAAATTTTTTTCAAATGCTACAATAAAAAAATCTTTTTTAACTTAGGCAGATCAAAATATAAAACAAAGGCAGAATCAGGTCACAACACACTTTCCCTTTTATAGTTATGTATACATTGTTTATTCAATTTTGACGTTTTTAATACCCGAGTAAATAATAACCTCCTAAGTGTAAAAAACTTTATTTTTCATTTTCTATGAAAAAAAAAAATTACATGCAAAAGAAATTTTTTTCCGCTTTAATACTCGTGGCGCGCCACCCGTGCGCAGCCCTTTTTTTAGGCGTAAAGAAGCAAAAATAAAACAATAACATCATCTAAAATGACAATAAAAATATTTTTTAGCAATATTTTGCAAAAGTTAAACAAATTTCATATTTTTAAATTTTTTTTAAATTTTTTTGAAAAATCATAAAAACAAAAAATATCTTATTTTTATAAAAAAAAACATTTTTTTTATAAAATTTACCACCTTACAACGATTTTGGCATATATTCGTTTTTTGCTTATTATTTTTGTCTGGCCCGGGGGCGGGCTGCGCACGGGTGGCGCGCTGCTCGCGCCACAATACTTACACAAAATTTGTAAATTTATATATCTTACGTATAAAAATGTCAAATTTTGGCCGGTAATGTAGTGTTGAATCGGTAGGAATTTTAGTTTTTATACTTTGCCTTTTATAATATAAACATATATAGATCAAGTTAATAATTTTTGGAGCACTAAAATTTTTTTATATATTTTTATATTCTATTTGGTTTTAAGTTTTTTTTTGCATTCATAAAAATAAAATTTTTACAAAAGAAAAACATTCTATAATTTAAAGTGGGTGGTACGCTTAGCCGTGCAAAAAACATGTGGTAATTTGCGCTGTAAGCTCGACCTGTATTTTGTACAATACATGGGGAATTGTTAAGATTTTTTTGTAGAAATATTTTTTTATACACATTCTCTTTTAAAAAAAAACACTCTTAAATAGTTAAACCTAAAAAAATGTTTATTTTGGCATTAAATTTACGATAGGAACTTTTATCGTTTTTATTGAAGCATAGTAAATATAAATACTTTAGGAATACAGGCAAACATTTTTTAATTTTTAGCAATATATATATAAAATACATCTAAGTATAAAAAAATCATTCCATTCCATTCCATTCCAAAGTATTTTTATATGTTTTATTCCCTAAAAATAAAACATTAGTATTGATTCTGTATTCTTAAAAAAGTATTTAATAATATACCATTTATGAAGAAATAAATTGGTGTTTAGAATGCAAAAAAAAACATTATAAAGTATCTAGGGGGGCATTAATATACATAATTTAATTGTCATTTGTATAATCTTATTTACCAAAGTCCGAAGTATATAAAGTATGCACCCAGGAATGAAAGAATACATGCAAGCAAAAATGCTAAGCTTTCTTTAAAATTTTATTTTTATACTAAAAAAATCAGTTTAAAGGTTTTTTTTGTAGCATATCATTTTGCAAGCATTTAGAATACAATTATACGTGACTGCCAAATTCAACACAAAAAGTGACAATTTAATATATAATTATAATTAAAAACATACAAAAAAATATATTATTGTGTTTTAGTGTTTTTCAAAATAAAAAGCATAAAAAAAATGTATAAAACATGTGGTTTATAGATATGAAATTAAGAATTCTACTAGATAAAAATATACTTATGTATTAATTATGTAATTTGTACTGAAAAAATCGTAGAACGTTTATTCTTGCTATTTTTGAAAAAAAAACTGTTGAGCTCTATTTATAAACGCCGTGTATGGTTTATATCGTTTTCTTTTTGTAAATGAAAGCCAAAAAGTACATGATAATACTTGTAAGCCATTTTAAAAATAATTATACGTTTTTTTTTATTTATGTTTTTGCAAGGTAAGGTCAATAATAATTTGTGGATAAGTGCGAAGAAAAAAAACCAAAGCGACTAATAAATGTGTGTTGAATCGAATTTAAACTTTTAATATGTAATCAATTTGATGAATTTTTTTTAAAAGAATTGCAACTAGTATATGACAAAAAAAGCTTTTTTTGTGCGTTTTTTTTTCTATATAATGTTAAAAGAAAAACTGTAAATTTGTTTTCAAGTTAAGTTTCTTTCATTATGTTGTGTTACTTACGTTTTTTTTTATTTTATTATCATCATAGCAAAAGAACAAATGATATTCTTAAACCTTAAATGGCTTTTTTTGTGTTTTTGAATAAAAGTTTGTGTTTATTTAAGTTCATTTGCCTGTTTCGATCGCTTTTTATTCGCTTTGTTTACGTCAATTCTGTATTTATATGTTTTAAGAGTTTTTTATATAAGGGTGTCACACTTCGATAATATACTTTAGTAAAACGGCTGTTTATCACCCACTCTAGTTTAAAACGTAAAATGTGCCCATATTTATAGTCGTAGACTTCTTACATGCATAAAGATTTTATTCAAATAAAACCTACCTAAAATTTTAACTGCAGGACCTGTAAGCATAACCACAACCTTATTATCTAAACGATCCCTATGAACGATACCTATTAATACTATATAAATAATAAATTATCAGACCAAAACTAAAAACAAAAAATTCTAAAATTCTTCTTTTGCATAATATATATCCAGTGAAATTTCGGGATATTAATCTCTTTTATTAATTTTTATCGGCGTATTCGCATTTCCTATTTAGAAAGGGCTTCAAAATATAACGCATTAAAAGGATGTAGTGGGCTAACCTTTTATTTTGCCTTTATTTTAATCAATTTGTTTTTTAAGAACCGTTTTCTTTTTTTTACGAATTCTATTTTATTTTTGTCAAAAAGTAAAATCTATATCCATGAAACTCTCCATCCATGAGAATTATTCCTTGTTGGGTAAATTGGGCACAAAAAAGGAGTAATATGAGTTATGTAAAGAAAATGCATAAATGTATTAATTACCAGTGTTTCCAGATTTTTTATAAGAAAATCACCAAATTTAACTTTTCAGCGCACCGAATTGGAACCAAAAAAAATTGGGTCTTATAAATGTCTAGAACCTATATAAAAAAAAAATTGTAAATTATTGTCATCTCATAACATATATGTGAAAAAACGTAAAAAATGCATTTTTAGTCTAAATTTAGTTATGGAATACAGTGGCGTACCCAGTAATTTTTGAGCCAGAGGGGTAGTCAGTGTTTTTATTAAAAAGGCTTATAAACTTCATTTTAAGACGTTCTAAACTTTATAATTTTTTTTTGAAATAGTTTTCATTTAAAATTTTTTTATTTGGATTTGTAAATGCAAAAAAAAAACCTCTGCACAAAAAAGAACCCCCTAAATTTAAGCGTATAAAAATTTCTGAAGGGGGGTACGCCACTGGTCGAATATATTATAAAAAATAGTTTTGTGACTATATATACTATTTGATTTAAATTGTACTTTACATATACCTTTTTTTTTTTTAGCGTTATATTTTATAAATTATTATGTCTTCGGAATTTATTTCCAATGATTTTTCCAAACAAAACATATTTTAATGTAGATTAATCATGCTAAATCATCTATTATAAAAAATCAAATATTTAAGTGGCAAATGGAATGCAATTTTTTTACTAGAGTGATTTTTAACATTTTCTGTAAAAAACTTTATAAAATATCCAAATTTTACTATATGAAAACTTTCCAGATTTAATCTACTATTTTAAGTTACAAAAGTAAAATCAATAGAAATAACCAGGGTTTCGAATATGGTATGGCCATATTATGGGGTATGGTTTTTTACATTTTCCCCATTATGGCCATTATGGTAAAATATGGCAAGTGCAAAAACTATTTATTAAAAACATATAAAAAATGTAAATATATATCAAAACGTGGATTTAAGACAGACCAATGTAGTAAGTTACCCTTAAATTTATTTGTTTACTGTGTTAATGAATTAAAAAAGTACATATAAAAAGGCCAATACTTTGAATAGTCGTGTTAAAATATTTTAATTTTGTAAATGTGTTTATTCGCCCCATTTTAGAATTTTTCATACGGCAAATTTATTAAAATGCAAGTTTCATATATGTTTTTATATTTTTTAAAGCATTTTATATGGCTTTTTAATTACCCACGTGCACGTATTATATACTAGAGAAGGGTAATTTTAATACAAAATTAGAGATAAGGCGTTTTAGCACTATATTATATTGATAAATACATAATTTGAAACTAAATGACTACAAAAACAAATTTATGTTTTTGTATACCTCTTCTGTAACAATATTTTGCGTTTTAACATCATCTAATGTGTATGTATGTATGTTTCTTATTTATAATTATACAATAAATAGTAAAACATGTAATTTTGTAATCGATAATGTATACCTTGCGAAATATATTAAATGTGCTAATATTTTTTGTATTCCTAATTATTATCACTGATTTTTTAAGACTCTTATATTCTAGGAAATCAAAGAACAATTGTTAAACAATCAAATAGTGACGCATAGATCGTAACTATTATACTAATAAAAAAGTATTGATAACATTCATTCTGTGCAAAAGATGGTAAATGTTGTATTGGTAACAAATATTATATGGAAAAAACATGGAAAATTATTTCCCCCATTATGGCCATATTTTTTTCGGAACCCCTGCAGGGGGGTCTAATATGGTATGGCCATATTATGGGATATGTTTTTCAACTTTCCCCCATTATGGCCATTATGGTAAAATATGGTAAACCCTAAAAATTTTTGCAACAGCATATCAGAATTTTAATATGTAAAAAAACTTGGATTTTATAATGACCAAAGTATTTATTTGCCACTTTGGTTTCCAATTTTTAAGTTGCTAATATATGTGAAAAGTACATATATAAAATATGACAACCTGAAAAGTAATGATTACATAGTTAAATTATAAACCTATGTGTTTTACCGAATGTTTAAACATTGAAAATAAATCAAAATAAAACGTGAAAAATGGAACAATGCTGTATAAAAGACTGCATATTTTTCTTTATAGACCTTAAGCATATATCTATCTTAGGAGTAAAAACATTTCCACCACAAATTTAGAGATAAATCTTATTATCACTATATTATACAGTATAAAAAAGATAACTGTACAGTAATGGCATTAAAATACAAAATGATGTGTGTTTTTGACTTTTCTAATTAAAAAATCGTGTATTTTACAATTCACTAGTTAGTTATCTTTTAATAATAATTCTAATAAATAGCAAAATATAAATCTTTAAATATGTAATGTATAAAATACGTAACTAATAAAAAAAGAATGCGATAATTGTAAACTCTTTTTTACAATAGCATATTTTTACAGAGTCTTATATTCTAGGAAATTAAAGAAAGATTTTTATAGACTAAAAATAAGGAAACATGATCGTAAATAATAATAAATAAATAGGTTTAGATATTAGTTTTACCGTGTAAAACTTAAAAGCTGTTTTTATCACTAACAAATATTATATGGAAAATAATTTACCCCATTATGGCCATATTGATATGGCCCTATATGGTACGAGGCCATATCATTTTAGACTCCCCTGGTAGGGACCCTATAGGGAAAAGACACAATGCCACTCACTCCATAATGACCATTTTGGTAAATAGGGAAAACATTTTTTATTTTCTTATAATTTTTTTAAAAACTTTTTAAAAAAAATTAAAGCTATATGTGACCTAAAAATAAATGCATTTTGTGTAATTTTATTATCAATGCCGGAGTTTTTTTAGAAAATAAGGTTAATGGAAATACTATTGCATTGATATTTTTGGCGCGAAAATAAAAATCGGAATTTCGATGATTCCAAATATTTGGAATTTATACTATTCGAATTCCGAACTTTTGAATACCAAATATTCGGAATTCTGAGTATAAAGAAATCTTAATATTTAAAATTCTTACTATTTGGAATTTTTGTGAAATCAAAATTCCTTATATTTGATAGACTGGGTATTTAAAAATCGGATTATTCGGAATTCTTAGTATACGAATTCAGACTGTTCATACTATGAAGTGTTTGTAATTCCGATTTTTTAGATTTATTACTATGTAAATTTCAGAATTTTTTTTATTCTTAATAATCGGAATTATTACTATTTATAATTCCGTGTATTTTAAAATAGTCATATTTAGAACTCTTACTATTCAGAAATACCGTGAATTATTCTTTTTAAATACTCGGCAATCTTAAAAGTAGAGTTTGGATATTTTTAATCTAAATGCACACCGATTCCTGGGCGTACGAATTTCGAATACTAATAATTACAAATATTCGGAATTTGACATATACTAAAAAACAAATATTCGGAATTCCAAACTGTGGAAATTCTAAATACTGGTGTTCAAAATAGAAAGAATGACAAATTTTCAGAAATAAAAAAATTTCTGAATTCCGAATACTCGGATTTATATTTAGTGGTAAACAAGGACAAATGTATTGGAGAATATAAATTGCATTGTGAAACTACCCATTTGCGTTAAATTAAAAATAAATAAATTATTCGTTGTTTAAAAACTATAATCACTATACGAAAAGTGTGAAACCATAAGTGTAACCGATCCCTCCATAATGGTAGGGAGCAAAGGGCCAGTATAAAGGGAAGTCTCTACAAATTTAGATCCCTCTGGGTCAAAGGGCTTTTGCCCCTGGGGCCCCTAAAAAAAGCCTATTTTTTCTAGTTTTTTTTATGTATCAGAAATTTTTAATAATAGAAAAATTTTTTTTTTTACAATATAATAGAATTTTCGTATGTATTAAATTTTTTGTATTGCGCTAAAAATATTTTGCTATTGGGATTTAAAGCGTGCCAAATTCGTTTTTCCCTCTATTTTTACCCTTTAGTAGACGTTTACGATCGGCCCCTGCTTGTTTTTAATAATAATAAGTTTCCGTATGTTTGAATCAAAATTTACTTGTTAGCAAAATTTAGTAATTTTCTAATGATTTTGAGAAATAACAAATGCTGCTTATAAAATTTGGAATATCTTGGCATAACGACCACCATAAGAAAAGTATACTGTATTGACTCTTAGAAACTCATAAATATGGATTTTTATTGATTTTGTCTTAAATTTTTGTTTTTTTTTGTACAATATTACGTTTAGAGCCTTTAAAGTAGGGGATACAAATATTCTTTATTCTAAAAAACCGGTTATTTTATTTTATAAAATTTTTAGATCGATTAAACGATTTTTTTTTTCCATAACATAAATAAAATGTAATTTAGTTTAATATTAAGAATCTTTGCTGTTAAAGAAGTATTTAAAAAACAAGAGCATTAATCTTAATTTTTAACCTATTTTTATTTTTGTTACGAAATTGCCTGCTTGCGAACAAACTCTTGTATTTTAAGTAAAAGTTGGCTTAATTGTACGAATTAAATAATAAAGAAGTCTTATATAGGTGTGAGCTGTGTTGATTGTTACATTTTTTTAATTAATCTGCTATATTAAAAAATTGTATGATTATGGACTTCTGACTTGATAAGTTAGTTATCTGTAAATCTTACTTCAGTTCCTAGAGTAATGAGATTCTTTTAATAATTTTCGGCAAATAAATCTTTTGATGGCACTTAAATATTATATTTTCATTCTTTCGCTTCAAATTATTAACTTGACCCGTTTTATAATTAATGTTTATGCTTAATCTTATGTATCTATCCTTACAATATATTAGATTCTGTCTTTAATTGTAAATAATATACGCGTTAAATGATATCGAACAGTAATGATCTTTATCTGTCGCCGCTCGCTAAATCTTGTTTTACTTGCAGCTAAAAATTCAATCTTAGATTATTCCTTTGAAATTTTAACTTATGTAAAAGAAACTAAAAAACTTCTTCAGATGTAAAAAATTTTGCATCATCCATACTTAGTTCTTTTATCGTATTTTCAACATTTTGAAAAGGCGCAAAAAATTATTCTAATTTTAAAATCTATTTTTACTAACCATAATTCATATTTAGAATCTTGAAAGGCTGCTCTAATACAAACTTGTACGCATAAAAATTCTTTAATCATTGTACACATTGAGTTCCATCTATTTCGGTAATCTAATAGTAACCTAAGTCTGTTTTTTGTAGTTTTGAAACTATGATTTTGTAATACATTAAATCTTACGCTTTTGTTTACAATAGTTATAACCTTGAACTTTCTTTTTGAATTGTTTCCTTTAGTTTTACATTAGAAATTAATATTTTATCTTTAAATCGAATAAATATATATATCTTCATTTGCCTATTTACACAAAGGATGTTTATTTCAAAATTCATCTCGCCGTATAATGCATCATTTTAACTGCTTATATCCTTACAGAACTGTAAAAATATTTTAACTGGTGTACTTGGCATTAATTGGCATCCTTTTTGTTTTATTTTGTTTCCTAATTTCATTTATAGAAATTTCCATGCCTTTATAAGGAGTATTTTCATAATTGTAGATTTTGAATGTTGTGTATTTTTTTGTGTCATTCTTAATATAATTTGTTATCTTCTTTTCATCTTTAATGCATTTTGAAGTGCATGTTTGTAAAAAATGGTTTGTACAGCTACATGTATTCTGTGAATATTACAAATGTTTCTTTTCGCTTGTATTAATGTTCGATATTGCAGCAAAAATGATTTGCATATATGTGTTGAACATATTACCTATGACGATAAAGTTAAAAAAAGAACTTTAAGTTTTATTTCTACTAACTGCTGTATTTTATAAGAGATACATGAACCAAGTACCTGTATCAGCCACTGTGCAATGCTATTTTTAAGTCCCTTTTTTATTTTATTTGAATATTTCCGCCGCAGATTATGTCCATTCATCAACTTAAATACTAAATCTTATTCCTTGCTGAATTTTTTGGTGTAATTATATTTTTAATCCGCCCATTTTATATCATAAAATTACACAATAAATTCCCGTATAGTTGGTTTGCTTTTAGGAATGGTGTATTCTAGTCTACACATATAATTTTTAATCGCTTTGGATGCACACGTGTGTCTTGCGGTAAATCCATCAGAAGCTGTAAATCTTGCAAAAACCTCATTTAAAAATTATTTAGCGCAAATGAAAACCAATGGTTGTGTTTTGTATAATAATGTGGATTCAGCTGGCTTGTTGATGTCTACATATCCTATAATTATTTTTGTTTTTTGTCTTAAGAGCATTTGTTGCACTGGTTGTCCATCCTTTACAGCGGATCAGTTTGTTGCAGATACTGCAGATGGCTTTTTCTTATACTCATCTTTTTTTTTAAATTTCAGACATCAAATTTATGCAACTTTAAAGGGGAAATAAAAAAGAGAATATATATGAAACTATAATAAAAAAGAATATAGCCCTATTGGTTTACATTTAAATGGTTCCATTGTTTCAAATGTTTCCCGAATATTTAATACCTTAAAAGAGTTCAGGCAAATTACTTTTTATTTAATATAAAAAAAATCAAAGTTTCTAAAAAAATAATTTTGTAGGTTTTCCATATTAAATGTTTAAAATGACACTACTCGAAGTTTATTTTTTGTCATTACACATATATGTGATATAGTCAATTAAAGCTTTACATATATATGTGTAATGACCTTTACAAGGTTACCTTAAAAATTGTTTTTTTTTTCATAATTTTACCGCGAATAATCGGATATCTACTTTTTTAGTTTTTGCTTTTAATCCTTACCTTATAAGTTTTTGCTGAGGTTCTGGTAGATATGTGTAAAAAGAAACGTTAACTAAATAAAATCCATAGAAAAATAATTTAATGTTATTTAAATTTTCACTGATACACATATTTAAATTTAATGCATTGAACTAAAAGCTTTATACTTTTTTTATTAGTTTTTCTTTCTTTAAGAGGATTACATACATGTCATGTCAGTATATGTCTTTTTTATATGTTCTTATTGTACCATATAGTTATAATTTTGATTGATCACCAGTCGTTTTTTATAAAAAATAAAAATAAACCTCTCGGAATTGGAAATTATTATATTTGGATGCAAAAAAAAATGTTAAAGTTTATTTAGAAATCACTATATAGTATTGAAATCTGAAAAATATTGGCAAACCTTGGACAAATACAAAATTACAAAAATTTATTCTGCACATAATGCCCATATATGGTATAACCATTTTGGCAGTAGGTAATTTAGGAATCGGTATTCCTAGATATAACAATTTATAAAAAGATCGATTTATCTTTATGAAGAATAGTTGAAAAAAGGCTTTTTTTTTAGACACAATATTTATTGCTCAATAAAAATGATAATTTTTTAACAACTCATTACAAATTTTTGTATATAATAATCTATTTTTTTGATTACTATTTACTTTCCTTTTAGTTTTTATTTGCATATGCTTTTGTATATTGTGTTACTAATTATTATATGATTACTGACATGCATCTTAAAAACCCGAAATGAAGACATCTAACAATTCAATTTTTTCTGTACATTTTTAAATTTAAAATAACAAAATATTTCATCACAAGTTTCTTCGCGAGGTTTCTCATGATTAACCATTTTATCCAAAATTTATGCTTTATCATGGCTTTTCTTGACGTAATATGGGTTCTTCATCTTATTTGTTGCGGTATATGCGCTTTTATTTTTATTGATCAATACGGAGTCAAAAATAAGAAAAATGAATGCCATTAGATTAGACAACTTTTTTTTTGGTAAAATTTTTAGTAAAAAAAAGTAAATATGTAGACAATAACCATTAAATATAAAAATTAACGAGTTCTTTGCCATGACTTGAATATGAGTCATTATTAAAGTCGATTGAACTCTTTTAGCTACAAATTCGCAAAAATGCGTAATTTCAATGATTGTAAAAAAACGATTTTTAAAGTTAAACTTTTTATTTTAGAAAATTTTCGAATTTTTTGTTTTTTTGTTAAAATTTATTTTTTTGAAAAGGCGTTTGCATCATATTAAAAATTTTTTAATATATGTTATGTCTTTTATTGTAGACCAATATATGTTTCATACGTAGGCGAAATCAAAAACTATTATCTAGTTTTATGTTACATTTTTATATAATACGCATATATGCGACATTTAAACAGCAAAAGAATTTTTTGTTTTGATGCTATAAGATTTAACTGCCGATTGTATTTATTGATTGTCAACATTATTTTCTGCGACTGAGCCACACCATTTTTTTGCAATGACTAAAAGCAAACTTTCAATCGTTTAATACCCAAAAGGATTTCCAGCATTTTAATATATTTTTTTAGCATAATTTATTATTTTTGAAACAGCAAAAATTAAATGCAAAAAGTGTACCCGATCAAAATTTTACATCATTTAAAGTTTGAATTTTATATTGCGAACATTGTTGTATCTCTTGAAATTTTGTATAAGAAAAGGATACTTCAAATATGTAATTATACTAAAAATATGTATAAAAAACGTCAAATTGTAATCTCATAGTTTTTTTAGTTCATTTTTTTTTACTTTCTATAGCAATAAGAAAACAATAAAATCGATACTTCAATAAACATTAAAAACGTCTATAAAATAAAAAAAGCTCCCCCTCCCATAATATATAGATAAGGGTCAGTTCACGCAAAAAGCGTTTATACTAATAAAAAAAAATCATTTTATAAATTACAAACCACAGTAGCAAAAAACTGCGTAAGAATCGGTCTTGACAGTTTTCTTTTAGTTTATAACCAGCCCGTTTTTTGTAGAAGGGGGGCTGCGCCCCCAGACAATACAAAAAAAATAATATTTATATACATATGTTTAGTGGCCTTCAATATACGGTTTTTTTCTATATATTTTTGTTACAATTGTGATAACCTTATGCATTTTTTTTAAATGTTTTATCAAAAACAAAAAATTAAAAGGCCGTTTATTGCAAAACAAAAAAAAAATTGCAAAAGATAAAATAAAACGCGGCATGTAATGACGGTAGTCTGTATTCGTATTTACTTGTAAAAAGGAACACCTAACGTCTTTGTGTAAATAAATAAAACAAAACACATGAGGGTTCGGCTGGATTCGCATGACTTGCATTGACAAGGGCGGCAAATAAACATGTACGGAAATTTTTACATGTCATTTGTTTATGCAAACCAAAATTTATCTGTTTTTCAAGTCCTGTAAAAATTAAGAGACGGAAGAATGCGAATGTACTTAACTACTAGATAAATAACTGTATTTTTTAGAAATAATTTTATTTTAACATACAAAAATACAGTGTTACACTTTTAATCCTACGCACGAAGGCAACTTTTTGCTTTTTCTTTTGTGGATGGAGCGCGGATTTGGATTTTGTACAGGTACCGGCCTGGTTGACTTACTGGATTCGTAAAAGCTTTTGTAAAAACTTTATGCAAAAAAATTATTTATATTATATATTCAGAAACGTTATAAAGTATATGGTTTTTTGCAAAATGTAAAAACTCTAAAATGAAAAATACATATTATACTGAAATACTATTTTATTAGGATAAACCTGCAGTTTCTGTGTCAGTAGAATTTGTTACAAAAAGAGTGTTAAGTATATATTTGCGACTGATATTTCACTTTTACGTTTTAAAATTTTCTTAGAAAAACATATTATTTTCTACACAAGGTTTTGTATGTGTTATATGCAACTATAAAAAAAAAAAAAATTGGTACATTTCAACATACAATGACAAGAATTAACAACTTACAAATATTTTTACTCGCAAAATTAATAAAAAAATCGATTTCACATATAAAGTTAAAAACAAAACAATGCACATACTGTGTGTAGAGTGATCAACGTACGCTCCAATCTGACTGGTTGTTATATTTTGCAAAATATGTTGCACTTGAACTTTGTGTTCGATCATTAAAATCTTTTTAATTTCATTTAAATCTTTTTAATTTCATTAAAATCTTTTTATATAAAAGACGTGCCTAATATAAGGTGCTCAAGGGCAATTAATATTACATAATATTATAAAAATACTTTTCATTGAGTTGCCGTATACAATAGTTTTAACACATTTTGAGTAGTTCTTTTTTTATATCATAAAAAAGTTTACAGTAAAAATCTTTTAGAAAAGGGAGAAACACATAAAACTAGAATTGCGTCGTTTAAAAAGACAATGAATCAAGGCTGCATATTAAGATGTGAACATAAAGCTGGTCATAAAGTATATTAGATATGCAATTATATTTTTGATATCATAAAAATTCATAGTATATAGTAAAAAATTACTTTTTATGCTGTAAAATTTACTCAAACTAGAAAGTTTTACAGCAAAACCCTAGCAGGAATGTCTTGTTTGCGTCATATTATTTTGTTTTGTATAGCCGTATGTGTTAAAATAAAAACTAAACATAGACTATCTCTCGTCAAAAAAATGATATGTCCTTTAAAGACCCCTATTGCGTTAAAAACTGTTCCGTATCAAGAAGTGTCCGCCCAAAATTTTTGACGTCAAAAAGTGTTTATCAGGTAGGGCTTTGCAATATGGAATGGCCATATTATGGGAACAGCTATTTTTACGTTCCCCCATTATTGCAATAATGGCAATAATGGGATTGCCATATTTTTTAGCCCAAAAAATAAAAAATTTGATTTTCTATACTTAAATACTATTTTGGGACTGACATATTTTTTTGGAAATTGCAATTTTCGTTAAAAAAAATCATTTTTCTGTAAAATATATTTTTTATGTAAAAAATTTTTTTTATTTTAGGAAAAATAGTACATATTTTGATATTTATTACACACTTTTTAATATTTTTATATATTTATATTATTTAAAATATTTTCATTATTTCTTTAGCCTAAAACTATTATCAGTTTATTCATTTTTTATATGTATTTTGTATACTCCCTCTGTCCAAAAAAAGTGTCCGATTTCACTAGTAAATTGGGGCAGCAATCGGATACTTTTTTTTGGACAGAATGTGTATATGGTAAGATATGGTAAGGATTTTCCTTTATTATTGCCATATATTGTATACCCATATATGGTATATTCCATTTTTTTTGCAAGCCCTGTCGGCAGGACAAAATTCGAGTGTCGGAAAGTGTCCGGCCGGACACTAATTGACAGTCAAATAGTGTTCCCTTTGTCAAAAAGTGTCCCCCCTATAAATATGAGGGGTTTGACACGTATGTAATCGTGATCGTACATAGTGATACAAATAACAATCATTTTGATATTTTCAGTGAAAAACAATTTTTTTCATTTGTTTGACAATATACAACCGAAACATCACAATTTTCATTTAAAAAATTGATCTTTCCAAGAAAAATGGAGTAAACACTAAATTATTAATAAAAATGGTGATTTTAATGTAAATCACAAGAAGAACAACAATTTATCTTTCAAGTGCTGAGAATTTCAAAATGCTAGTCATCAATTTTCTTAATTTGTAAAGACAAAAAAAAGATATGATAAAAGAGTAAATTGTAAATGCAACTACTTTTTTTGAACGTAATAACCTTTTTACCCACTTTTGTCTCATAAATTTATGTAATACCCATAGACACCAATAACTAAACTGCGAGGATGAAAAAAAAACAAAAAAAGCAATAAATGTACTAAAAATAATGTATAAAATACCAACTAAATACAATTTTGGCGTTTATGCGCTATAAATGATACCTTTTCAGTTGATGTTTTGTTTTTGCCTTGGCACTTAAAGAAGACATGTATGCCCATCTTGAAAAGCCCCTTGCAAAGTATATAAGAGCCAATTTCTAGCGTAAACATACAATATTCATGGCTTATTTTGACAAGAGTTCCGAATTCAGGGCACCTCATCCTTTACTGCGAAGACTATATCGTCTCGAATCGACAAAATAAATAAGCATCTGTAACCTTAAATCCTAAATAATACAATTCAGTTTATATTTGTGTCGGTTTATGACCATGAAGTGTTCTCAGTAAGGGTTAACCCCAAATGATGAAATCCTGCGAAGGAAGGTATAGATCTTATAATTTAACGCTAGACCTCGGCTCTTATGCACTTTGGTACGTGCTTTTTAAGATGGGCATACTAGGTACCCTTTAAGTGCCAAGGCAAAAAAAAGTCTCAATTTACAAGGTATCATACATAGCGCATAAACGCCAAAATTGTATTTATTTGTTATTCTATCAATTATCTATAGTACATTTAGTATCTTTTTTGACTTTTTTTATCCTCTTAGTTTGGTTATTGGTTTCTATGGGTATTACGAACATTTATGAGAAAAAAAGTAAGTAAAATGGGTATTTACGTAAAAAAAATAATTTTTTTTATAATTAACCCTTTTATAATATCTATTTTTGTTGTCTTTACGAATTTAGAAAATTGATTGACTAGCAATTTGAAATTCAGCACTTACAAGATAAAATAATGTTCTTTTTGTGATTTACATTTAAATCACTATTTTTATTAATAATTTTGTGTTTCCTCCATTTTTCTTGGAAAGATCAATTTTTCAAATGAAAATTTAATTGTTCGGTTTTATATTGTCAAACAAATGAAACAGGATTGTTTTCACTGAAAATATTCAAATGATCGGTATTTGTCTTACTGTACAACGATCACGATGACATAAGTGTCAAGCCCTCCATACTTATAGGTGCGACACTTTTTGACAAGGGGGACACTATTTGACTGTCAATTAGTGTTCGGTAGGACTCTTTTCGACAGTCGAATTTTGTCCAGCCGGATCACTTTTTGATGATGGACACTTTTTGACGTGACACCCCCTTAGATTTTTTTTCAAAAAAAAACTCTGTTTATAACCGATCTTGTATTTATATTGTTCTGATATTTTACCATATAATCTTAGACCAGAAATTTAAAATAAAACGCAACTATAACGCTGCTCAAAGAAAATTATAAGAACTTTTAGTAAATGAAACGAAAACCAAGGAAAAATTAATTAACACTCACAAAAACGCATGCGCTACTTTGTTAATCTATATATAATATCTTGGCATGTATTGCGGCTCAATGCAAGTGCTGTACAATTTGAATTTACCGTTAAAACCGGTTTCTTCAAAGATAAGATAAAATATAGTAGATGATTTGCAACCACATAGCCACAACTACCCCATTTTTTTAGTATGTGTGTATGAATTAGAAATGCACACGCAAATACTCTCTCGAGAATATTCTCAATTTTTTGACGCACTCGAGAATATTATCGCCAGTAGAAAATTAAAATCCTCCAATGTTCGAACAAGGAAGTATACTAAAATAAACTGCATTTATATTTCATATAATAATATAGAAACTTTACGCGCCGTATATATTGTGCTCGTTATACTCATATACCAATAGATGCTGTTTTACTGTGTAAATGAAGTTCAGTACAAAACATATTAAAAAACCATCCTTAAAACAGTCAAAACGACCAAATATTATTTATATTGAGTTATGCTGGCTACCATGATATTTTGCAGTACGTTTGCATGTGTTTTAGGTTACCACGTGAACACGACTTAATTGTGTCCTACCCCTATTGCAATTTTTTGTTATGGAGTGGTGTAATGATCTTTTAATTGTGGTTTTGTAAATGGTGGTTATGCAACAAGATTAAAGTTTTACACCGTAAAAAGTAGAGAGCTGCATATCCGGCCTTTTTTTCTCCAGGGACCGAACCTATTCGACTTGTATTGGATAATTGCTAATCCAGTCGGATAGTAATTATCCACAATTATCCGAAATTTTTCCCTTTTTTTAGTTTTTAGTTTAAGACTAAAAAACATATCGCACAAAATATGCAAAAAAGATAAAATTTACACGCTTTCTTGAAAAAAGAAAAAAGAACTATCTATTTTTTTTACATTATTTCTTTTTTAGTTTTTTGCAAATGTCTATAAGATACTAACCTGTTTCTAATAATATTAAAAAAAATATAATCTAACTAAACAGAATTGTAATAAAATTGATTTTACTACATTTTTTGTTATTGGAGTATAAATACCCACTTAAAAAATAAAAAATGAGAATGACCGCCATTCGTAACAAATATAGTTTGCATTCTTTTTGATATTAATGACCGGGATATACATCCAGATGTTAATATTTTTTTGTGAATAACGCATTATATTGCAAAGGTGGCAGTGTATGCAATATACTGAAATCTCTTTTTGTTAATAATAAGATATCTAATAGAAACCTATAATATATAATAAAAAAACGCGTAAAATCTATATAATCTATTTTTATTACAAAATCTTGCATTTTCTGTGTATGTACCAAAACCTATCGCATAATGTTTTTGACGATTTATTATATTTAGACCCTGTTCCATTTTTTTATGTATACCGAAAATCAGGTTACCGATTTTTCGGTTTGCCGAATTTTTACATACGAAAAAATGGAACAACATTTTACGACCCTCTTTATTGTACAATGGACAGCTGAAAAATTTTAAATTTGCTTCTTATTGGATTGTTTGATACTCCAGATAAGAGGATAACTAATGTTCAAGAAAAAAAATATAGTGCCAGTTGTTATAAGCGGGTAATGAGACTTTTTAATGATACAAAATTTAGAAACGCGTTCAGGATGACTTTTGGTATAGTTTTGATAATTTTAAGGATATTTTGTGCCAGAACAAGTCAAGCTGTATAGCCAAAGACACAGAAAGATTTACCTTTAACATTTTATATAGCCTTAAAATATTACAGTAAGAGACGTTAGTGAAAAGTTTGGCGTTTCCCCATTAACAGTTTTTAAGCAAACAGTGCGCATGATTTAAGTTTTTACCGAATGCCTACAAAACTAATTTATTAATCTCCTGTCGGAGAATGCAAAACCAAGATTTGCAACCGGTTTTAAAAATAAACAACCCGGAGTTCTTTATTCAATTTTGGCTCACGATGGTCCCATGTACCTTTTCAGGCTCCGACTACACAACCAGCTAAATTTGTTTATAAGGATGGGCGTCACTGCATAGATATTCAGTGCTTTTGTGATCCTTTGTACATAATAAGAGATGTTTTTAAAAGCTGTCCTGCATCATGCCAATACGCTCACTTTTACAAAAGCGGTTCATTTTTTCAATATGTACTAAAAAATCCTTTTTTAGTACATATTCAGTGCTAACGGGTAAAGCGTCTACATCTTCGCCTATGTTGGTTCCCGAAAAAAAATAAAAACACTATCAGAAATTTTGCGATATGAGTTTGAACAATCATCCCAGCGAATGCGCAACGAATGCACAATGCGGACGTATCTGGGCCGATGCAAAGGTTTGTATGTAAAACGGGCAAAACATACAAAAAGAAGTATATGGATATAGTGTTCTTTGCAGTTATATTAAAAAACATGATAAGAGAATTCTGAATGGAAGATATAATTGTGCATTAAAAGGAATATATTTTTTAAAATCAAAAGACAAATATACGTAGGAATTTAAGTACATGGCTATAATAAATAAAAACTATTTAAAAACTCATATGTATTTTTTCTGTGGCTTTCCCTGTTTTTTAATAGCACTTAACAGCTTTTACATCATATTTTTTTGTTCTCTTGTATTTTTAAGTTGTTCAGCAATCACGTACTTTATTCTTTAATTTTTCCTTCAGTATTATATATAATCTATGTGATATCTTGACATGGTCTTTTTACTGTCATTTTTCACATTTATGCTTGTGATATTGAATCATTTTTATAAGCTGCATTTTTAAATCCTCGCTTTCGTATAAAAGGCTTTTCTTTTGCTGGTTCGATGTATTAGCTTTTTCACTGAATTGGTATCCGTTTTTATGTCATATCTTTTTTATGTCTAGATTATATTCCTTTTATGATGTTAATCTCAATTGGTACATCCCCATTATTTTTTAATTTTCTCTGTTTACTCCAGTGTCAATCCTACTCATTGGCTGGACAGACGAATCGGATTTGCGAAAACTTTGCGCTTTAAAATACCATTTCGAAGTCACTGTTCCTTCGCCACTCAACATTGCCTTCGAGTTGTGTTGTTTATACTCATACATTAGAGTATTATAGTTTTTGGTTGCTTCTGAACCTGTTTATGTCTCATCATTTCCTTTAAAATGTTATTCCACATCTTTGCTATCTGGTGTGCATGATTCCTGCTTCGATAAATCTCGTATCCCATTCCACTCGATGTCTGTACTCGATCAACATTTTCATACGTTATCATTCCATTTTTCTGAATCCATTATAGGGGCAAAAAAAGGGTAAGAATAAAAATCGTTTTATCGAGGTGGTTTTTTTAAGCTTGAGCTTTACCGGTTCTTCTCTTTCCCTATATATTTTTTTGGAACATAAATTTTATTTTCGGTGTACTGAATTTTTTAGTAGACCAATTAATTTTTGGATTTTTTGGGGTAAAAATCAGTATACCGCAAAAACATAAAGCTGTCCCTTAATAACGTAACAACTTTATTATTTTTTACTATATTTATGCTATACAAAATTCAAATCATTTGTTCTTTTTGAACAGCTTTTCTGTTGGAATGTTTTACTACATTTAAGCAGTAAAAAAGACGTGCTGGATACATACGTACTTTTTTATTTTCTTAAAACAAATTTTACACAAAAATACCCCTTGGTTTTGCATTTTCGGATATTTCGGATGTCGGATAAATTATCCGATTTTAGTCGGATTCGGATCGGATAACTAGGAAATAAAAAATTTTTGAGTCGGATCGACTATCCTTAACCTATCCGATGTGGTACTGTAGTCATAAGTCTGTATCTTTTTAGCACTAGCA
This sequence comes from Agrenia bidenticulata, assembly GCA_034694785.1. Taxonomy (NCBI): domain Eukaryota; kingdom Metazoa; phylum Arthropoda; class Collembola; order Entomobryomorpha; family Isotomidae; genus Agrenia; species Agrenia bidenticulata. Next base: position 474 of record JAQFYM010001487.1, on the reverse strand, counting down.
TACATTTTATCACTAAATTGGGGATGGAATAATCATTTTGTTTTTAAAGTTCGAAATCAGAAATATAGCAGATATACTATCGAATCGTAGAAATAGCTGGTATAATACAGCACACCGAGCGGTTCCGCTTATATTACGGAACTATGGGCGAAAATTTTTTCATGGTCTTTCCTCCATGATGGTAAAATATGGCAATAAACCAAGTATTACGAATATTATGTAAAAAACCAGAATATATGTTTAATACAGAAAAAAATCCCTTTAACAAAATTAGAACATGATTGAGAAAAGAAATCTGGCGTTAGGTTTAAAGCCGTTTCAATTTTGGAACCAGAAACGGTTTGTTTTACGGATATTACATCTTTTTGTACATTTTTACTTTTTTTAATATAAATTCTACTTGACATATCTGTGGTCGTATATTTTCATGATACATATTTAGTTTTATTATATCAGTTTATTATTGCACAGATT